>JAODAL010001442.1:0-75000 GCA_025379985.1 Phyllomedusa bahiana
TTTTCTTTGTTTTTTAGGGTATTGGCTCCATCCATTCTCCCACGAGCAGGAATACCCCTTGCCCTTAGCAGAGAAACACCCCCAAAACATAATGTTTCCACCTCCAAGTTTGACAGTGAGGATGGTGTTCGTTGTGTCATAGGCAGCATTTCTCTTCCTCCAAACATGGCAAGTTGAGTTAATGCCAAAGAGCTAAATTTTTGTCTCATCTGACCACAGCATATTCTCCAAATCACTCACAGAATCATCCAAGTGTTAATTGGCAAACCTCTTATGGGCCTGCACATTTTCCCTTTCCCTTGAAGGGGGGGACCTTGGCAGGCACTCGGAAATTTTAAACCATTCGGTGTAATGTGTTACCAATGGTTTTCTTGTTGACTGTGGTCACAGCTGCCTTGAGATAATTAACAAGTTTCCCCCGTGTAGTTTTAGGCTGACCTCTCACCTTCTTCATGATCAAGGATACCAATCGAGGTGAGATTTTTCATGGTGTCCCAGATCAATGTCGATTGACAGTAATTTTGTATTCCTTCCATTTTCTTACTATTGCACCAACAGTTGTCTCCTTCTCACCCAGCGTCTTACTTATGGTTTTGTAGCCCAATTCAGCTTTGTGCAGATTTATGTTTCTTGTCCCTGAACCCTTAGAAAAGCTCTTTGGCCCTTCCCCATGTTGTAGAAGTTAGAGTCTGACTGATTAATTGAGTCTGTGGACAGGAGTCTTTTATAAAGGTGACTATCACAAGGCAATATGGGAAATGAGCTGAGAAACTCGAGCACCCTCTATTAGATGTAACAAATCATCAATTTGCTTCTGATTAGCTGAATCTTTAAAAAGCAAAAGGGATATTAGCCAAGTCAGTATCACTCATCTGCATACAGCTGTTTCAGGGTTTTGCCCCTCATCAGTGCAGAGCAGTGTGTATTGGTTTGCTGGGTGGTAGGCAATGAGTTGCTCAGAAAGGGGAATACCTTTCCTTGCAGACTTTTTAAGACAGCTCTCTTTAATTCAGGTAACGAGTTGATTAGGAGTGTCTAATTGGTCTGTCGAAGCCAGAACTCTTAATAGTTGGCAAGTAGTGATGAGCGATTACGTTGACTATCGTCATCGGGTCGATAGTCGATATCAGCAATTATCAATAAGATATTTGATGGTCGATAATAGATTATCGCCGATGACCATTAAAAGTCTATGGAGAGCAACAACACCTTCATTTTACACCCAAACAGGGCTGGAGAAGCTGGAATTAACATCCACAACAGTCAAATGATACGTGCTTACATCTTAGGCAACACACTTAGGTTATAAAAGCCACAGAAAAAAAATTACAGACCATTCACTATCCCTGTCTTGCATACAGCATGACCCTTAACTTTCTTTGACCCACAATTAAAATGTGCCAGAAGGCAGTATGATTTGAACCATCATTTTACTTAAAACTGGACATTGAATATCCCTGTCCTGGAACGCAGCATGAGCCCCAAACCTGCATGACCAGATTAAAAAGTGCCGGAAAAAGGGTCTTTCAACCCCCAAATTTTGTTGAACGGGAAACATTAACTATATCTGTCCTGTACCGCAGTATGACCATTAAAACTGTCTGACCCACAGATTAAAAAAGTGCTGGAAAAGGAGTCTTTTAACCACCATTTTAGTTGAATGGACATTGACTATACCTGTCCTGGCCCGCAGTATGACCATTAAAAACCTTTTCTGACCCCACAAATTAAAAAGTCCCGGGAAAGGAGTCTTTGAACCACCATTTTAGTTGAACTGGACATTGACATTTGGGCCGTGACTGGGGGGGACGAGGAGGTAAGACTGCGGGATGCAGGTTGCATTAACCACTGAAGGACAGATTGGCGACGTTTGTTCGTTACTGAGATCACAGGGCCCTGACCCAGCGATGACCAGGCCTGACGGTCCTGCAACTGATGATCCGCTGGCATGCGTGTTGTCGCCAGCACTGGACGGAGCAACCTTCTCTCGTACCTCTACCTCCATGTCCTACCCCTCTTTGCTCGCTTACCACCTGAATTTCGCTCCATGTTCAGAAATATAAAAATTTGAGAAGGTATGGAAGAGTTTTGGAAAGTCTCTTATTAAAAGACGGCAAATCACAGCTATTCTCAAATCCTTCAAATCAAAAAAAAAATTGCTGGATTCAAATTTAACTACAAAGTGCTTATGAAAAAGCTTGACTGGACAAAAGTGAAAAAAAATCGTCTGAAATGTTTCCGGGAAAAAAAAAAGGTTTTTTTTGGACCTATCAGTACACTGTGGTGACTACAAAATTTCTGGATTTAAATTTTAAATCAAGGTGGGTCATAAAAACAGTTTGATGACCAAAAGTGAAAAAAAAACGTATTTAAATGTATTCGGTAATAAAAGTTTTTTTTGGCCCTTTTCAATTCACTGTGGGATACAAAAATTTCTGTATTCACATTTAACGCCAAAAATAGCTCATAAAAAGCTGTAGTGCGCCAAGTGAAAAAACCTATCGAAATGTATTCGGATAATAAAAAAGGGTTTTTTTGGGACCTTCAATTACCTTTTGGGGACTACAAAATTTTCGGTATTCACATTTAACTGCAAAGTACTCTATCAACAAAGGTACGCGCCAAGTGAAAAAAAACGTATCTGAAAAAGTATTCGGAAAATGAAAATATTTTTTTGGACCCATAACCCGTGTGACTACAAAATTTTGGATTCTAATTAACTGCAAAGGGGGCTATTTCAACAAAAACGGAATGGACAAAAATTTAAAAAAAACACCTATTGAAAGTATATATAATAAAAAAATGGAGTTTTTTGCACTAAAAAAAGAGACCCCGCGTTTACTAAAAAGATGGGTTTTTCCAATATAAAGTTTTTGGCTGCCCAATATCCAGGAAATATTTTAAAAGAAAAAAGTTAATAAAAAAGGTATGCCAGTGCAAAGTCTACACTAAGTCTTGGTGAATTGTAGATCCCCAAATAACAGTAGAGCTTTCTTGTGAAGAAATAGAATAATTTCGCTGAGTGTTTGCTGAGCTTTGGCAGAGGCAGAGCCACGTCCTATGCCCTGAGACGCTGACAGCATGAAACATGAACAAAAAGGGCTGTTTCTATGGGAAAACGACGTCATGTGATTTTTTCAGCAATCGCAACATACACATCCCAGTCATGAGTCGACACACATTTATCTACCCCTGCTCTATTCTGTAAGCTGATTGCTGGCCGCCAAAATGACAGGAAAGCGCGAAATGGTCGATATTAATATTTTTTGCAATTTTAACCTAAATTATCGGTGATCTAAAAAATCCGATCAACAAATAAATACCGTGAAAAGATTTCAACTTTTCGTATAATATCGTCAAAACTTTTGGCAAGGTCAAATTACTTATTTCTCTCACAAAATGCTAAAAAAATTATATAATTTATCAATGTGATATCTGATTTATTTTGGATATTCTATTCCCCAATGTTAAAATTAACATACCCTTTCAAAGAGGAGTGACCAAAATTCCTCCTGACATGTGCGCAAAACCTCATCATCAACTACAAAAATGTCTGTTGCTGTGCTTGCCAACAAGGGTTTTGCCACCAAGTATTAAGTCTTGTTTGCCAGAGGGATCAAATACTTATTTCTCACTTTCAAAAATGCCCAAAAAATTTATATAATTATACAATGTGATTTTCTGGATTTTATTTTTGATATTCTATTTCTCAATTTTAAAGTTAAACTACCCTTACAATTATAGACTGTTCATGTCTTTGTCAGTGGGCAAACTTACAAAATCAGCAAGGGATCAAATAATTATTTCCTTCACTTTAAGTACAGACAAAAAGCAAACACTATACAGAAAAATCTACTAAAAGATCAGACACAAGGTGTAAGGAACCTGCTCGCAAGACCTTACAATCTATAGGGGTGTATGGGTGAGATGAAGGGTGAGAAGTGCTCAGTTTACACAATGGTCCAGCCATGTTGTAAAATAAGGGGTGGTTTATATAAAAAGTGGATTAACCTGCCACCCAGACCATACATCTACATACAGATAAGCGTCTGTGAGTGCCCAAGTGCAGTAAGTGAGAGAAGCGTGTGTGACAGAAAGCAGGGGTAAGAAATAAGGGATCTTAGTAGGCCTGCCTAAGAAGATATATTCTCAGGGCACTCTTAAAACTTTGGGGGTTATGACTGTGCCTGATTGTACGGGGTAGCATGTTCCAAAGAGCTGGTGCTGCAAGTGAAAAATCTTGGAGACGGGCGTGGGAGGTACGGATGACTAAGCATGTAGTTTAACATTATCAGCAGATCGGAGAGAGCGGGTAGACAGAGATGAGGGAGGAGATGTAGTGGGGTGCAGTGCTGTGGAGAGCCTTATGGGTGAGAGTGATGAGTTTCTGTTGCATTCTGTAAAGAATGGGCAACCAGTGCAGTGACTGACACAGGTTAGAGGCCTCAGTATAGCAGCTGGAAAGAAAGATGAGCCTGGCGGCTGCTGCACTCATGACAGATTGGAGAGGGTGGAGTTTGCAGAGAGGGAGACCGGTAAGCAAGGAGTTATAGAAGACGAAAAAGAATAAGAGCAGTAATGAGAGATTGAGTTGTTTTCACAGTAAGAAAAGAACGGATGCTGTAGATGTTTTTGAGGTGCAGGTGACAGAAGCGGGCAAGGGATTAGGTATAGGGGGTGAAGGACAGATCGGAATTTAGTATAACCCCAAGACATCGTGCCTACTGAACAGAAGTTATGGTAGTATCACACACGGAAACAGAAATAGAAGAGAGGTGTCGGTTGGTAGACAGTAGGATGACACCAGTTTTAGTGAGGTTTAGTCTAAGATAGAGGGAGGACATGATGTCAGAGACAGTGGGCAGTCACTGGTGTTTTAGAGTAGGGAAGGTGTGATGTCTTGGAAAGAGGTATATAATTGAGTGTCATCAGCATAGAGTTGGTACTGGAAGCCAAATCTGCTGATGGTTTGGCCAATGGGGGCTGTTTAGATTGAAAGGAGGAGAGGACCTAGAACCGAACCCTGAGGAACCCCAACAGCAAGAGGAAGAGGAGAGGAAGTAGAACTGTAAAATGAGACAATGAAGGAGCGATCAGAGAGGTAGGATGAAAACCAAGAGAGAGCGGTGTCCTGGAGGCCAATAGTGCTGAGCATTCTAAGGAGAAGTTGGTGATTCACGGTGTTGAACACTGCAGAGAGATCCAGCAGAAGCAGAAATGAGTAGTTGCCCTGAGATTTAGCTGTGAGGAGGTCATTTGCGACTTTAGCTAGAGCAGTTTCTGTGGAGCGTAAAAGTTGAGGAAAACTGGATTTGCAGTGAGGGTTCGAGAAATAGAGTTTTTAGCAGAGAGATAAAACGTGATTAGAGTCGAGAGTAGACCAGCGTTCCCAAGAGTTTTTTTTACAGAGATGAAGAAGCAAAGGTTTAGAGAACAGGTCGGTAATTGGCAGTGGGCCTTGGAACCGGGTTCCCGGAGTTGGTCTTTTTTTAGTAAAGGGTTTTATGACAAGCTGTGTTTTTTAAAGGGAGATTGAGAGAATCCTAGTGGAAAAGAGAGAGGTTTACAGATTGTAGTTAAAGTTATATGATAACAGCATGGGGAAATATACTGGAGAAGGTGAGGAGAAGAAATGGGGTCACACACGAGCAAGGTATGGGGTAAGCAATTATGTTGAGCGATTACCGTTGGCTATCGACATCGGTTCCCCTGTCCGATTAGTCCCGGCCCATCATCGACAATAATATTCGATGGTCCCCGATGAATATATGAACGCCGATGACCAATAAAGTCTAATGGAAGACAGCAACAACACCTTTCATTCTTACACCCAAACCAGGGCTGGGAGAAGCTGGATTAAAATCCACAACAGTCAAGAATGTATACGTGCATAACAGCTAGCAACACACTTTAGTGTTTATAAAGTCCACCAGAAAAAAAAAATCACATGACCATTCACTATCCCTGTCCCCTTGTACCACAGCATGACCCCTTAAACCCTGACCATCAAATCACCCACAAATTAAAAAAAGTGCCAGAAGGCAGTAATTATTTGAAACCATCATTTTATTACTTGAAACTGGAACATTTGACCCTATTCCCGGTCCCCTGGAACGCAGCAAATGAGCCCCAAAACCTGCATGAAACCCCCGATTAAAGTTAAAAAAGTGCCCCGTAAAAGAAGTCTTTCAACCACCATTAAGTTTCACTGACATAAACTAATCCCTGTCCCCTGTAGCCGACAGCATGAAGCCCCCAACCTGCAATTACCCCTATACAAAAAAGTTGCTTGGCCGGAAAAAGGAGTCTTTCAACCACCATTTTAGTTTGAATACTGGAATACATTTGACTATACCTGTCCTGGGTCCACAGCATGAGACGACCCCAAACCCTGCATGAACCCCCAGGATTAAAAAAGTGCCGGAAAAAGGAGTCTTTTGAACCACCAAATTTTAGTTTGTCCAAACGGACCATTGAATATACCTGTCCCCCTGGCCACAGCATGAGCCCCCGAAACCCTGCAATGACCCCCACATTAAAAAGTGCCAAGAAAAAAGGTAGTCTTTCAACTCCAATTTAGTTTGAACTGGGGGACATTTGACTATACCTTTTCCCTGGGCCACAGAATGACCCCCAAACCTGCAATACCGCCAAGGATTAAAAAGTGCCGGTAAAAAGAAGTCCCCCTTTTCAACCACCATTTTAAGTTTAATTCACTGGACGATAGACTATCCCCTGTCTTGACCACAGCCAAATGAGCCCCCCAAACCTGCATGACCCCAGATTAGAAAGGTGCCGAAAAAAAGAGTCTTTCACCATCCATTTTAGTTTCCACTGGGAACATAACTGTCCCCCTGGCCCCTGGATACGCTTGCCCCTCGTATGAGTGGTTGGACCAATTGAGCTTCACTTGGAAATACTGTGGGTTGATAACGCTGTCGCTGTTTATCACCACCCAGGTCACCTTTTTCTTTGGCATCTTTTTCTCATTTTACTCAATGTTGCCCTGGAGGAAAATTGTCCTCTAGCACTTTGTTCACTGCCGTGCTCCATACTCCCATGTCCACCCTTGAATAACCTAAATCTGGTCAATTTTCCCTGTACCACTCCCTTTGTAACAATTCAGCAGGAATTTTTTTAACAGCTATTTTGTAAACATGCAAGTTTTTAAGTACTTTATTCTCGAAAAACACATATTTTTTAAAAATAGGAAATGGAAATCCCACCATTTTCTTTTGTTTTCTCCTCTTTTTTCCATTGTATTAAAATGGGTTTTGTCTCAATACAGGAAATTGATATAGCTATGTTAAAGATCCCTTTGCAAAAAACAAGTCATTTTGCAATATATTGTTCCCATTAACAGTGTCCCTACCTATACCAGTTTTTCTGACAGCAACCATCACCCATGAGCCCCACGTCTTTGACAATTGTGAAGAACAAATGTCCCTGTTTATAACACAACATATTTTTAAATAATGGCCTTTAGTTATAGCTGCCCTGTTCACAGCAAAAATGCCCCCAAAAATTCAAAACGTGACCCCTTGAAAGCCCACTTTGGGACAATTGTGAAGAACAAATGTCCTGTTAGAAACAAAATTTTTTTTTTGGAATAGGACCTTTAGTATGCTGCATTTTTCAAAGCAAAACATGAACCCAAAAAATTTATAATATGACTTCTCAGCCACTGTTAAAAAATTGTGAGGGAGAAATGCCACCATAGAAGTCACATTTTCTGTTCCAAAGGACCATGATTATTGCTGTAATCTCAACAGCAACCAAAAACCCCAAAAAGTTTATAAAATTATAACCTTCTCAAGCCCCCACTATTAAAATTGTTGAGGGAGAAAAAGCCACTTAAAAAGCCTCATCTCTGGTTTCCAAAAGGACCCGAATGATTATTGGCTGTTATCTCACAGCAACATTAACCCCAAAAAAAATTATAAATATGACTTCTCAGCCACTATTAAAAATTGTGAGGAGAAATGCCACTTAGAAGCCACATTTCTGTTCCAAAGGACCATAATTATAGCTGTATCTCACAGCAACATGACCTCAAAACCATTGACAATGCGAAAACTTCTAAAGATAAAGTGAGTAAATGGAATACGGTGTTGTCATGAAACCTTGCTGTCTTTTACAGTCTCCTCACAGCAAAACCAGCAAAATGAACTGTTGGGAAAAGAGAATAAAAATTGCAGTAAGAAATGATCATTTAAAAAAAAAGTTTTCAAGAGGACCATTTCTGTTTGAAGAGGAATGTGAAGTAGACCGGCAACTAATCGGTGACCTCGGCAATTGGGGCCACAACATCATCAGAGATCCATGCCTGATTCATCTTGATGAAAGTCAAACGATCCACATTATCTGTGGAAAGCCGGATGCGTTTGTCTGTAATGACTCCTCCAGCTGTGCTGAAGGTCCGCTCAGATATGACGCTGGCTGCTGGGCAGGACAACACCTCTATGGCGTGGCGAGCCGGGCCATTCGTCCTTTTGGAACCCAAAAAGTCATGGGTCCGGAAACCATCAAAAAACGGTGTTGAGACGCAAAAAGGTGCACCATAAAATTTTAAGCGGTCTCTGTGTGTTGGATGTTCCCTGCATTATGCTTGGTGAGGTGAAATAAAAGATTCCCAAAGGGGTCACCCATTAGGCTTCTCCCCTTGCCTGCTGCTGCCCAAGACGCCTACTTGGCACTCTACTCTGCACGCGCTGATTTTTTTGTTCCACCTGACATTTGGAACGTGAAGCGACGAACAGATTCCCCTCCAGTTACAATCACAAGGTCTCCATTTCCTGCTTTTTACTCCTTTTTGGGGGGTGAAGGAAAGTGCTGGTTTTTTTTTGAAACCGGGGGACCCAGGAGGGGGCCACCCAGTAACTTTGTTCATTTTTGGCCTTAATGCAGGATCATGTTGGGGGAAATGGAGCATCCAAGCCTCATGTGAAGTGGACCCTTATTTCCCAAGCTCTGGGCAAGGGCACTAGCAAACGATCTTCCTCATTTTCCCTCCCTCTCCCAAAAAATTCGCGCCAACCTCTTTCCAAGGGGGGGACTGGGTAACGTGGGGTGTCTGGGAATACCTCCTCCCCTTCCTCCCGGCCCCCCCACCAACCCCAGCCCTGACTTCCCTAGATATCACCCTGAACTGATGCGCCCCTTCACTAGCCCGGACCCCGAACCACTGCCTAATAAGACCATGAAAATTGTGAAACTGTCGGGCCCCTTGTGGATTTGACGAGAGAAAGGCCCGGTCGCATCGTGCCGCCCCTCCTCCGCCCGTGCGGGACCTGTTGTTTCAGAGTGTCCAACATCGTTCCAGAACTAAGATCACCAAAAATGCTCACGAAAAGGGAAAATTGTCCCACTGACCATTTTGGTGGGGCTTTTTTCAAAAACGGGGAAAGGATGGGAAAGGCCTTTTTTCCCTGCCCCACTCTCGGGGGTTCAACACCCCGAGGTCCACCGCCTTGCGGGCCCCTGTGTCCCCTTCTACTGCGTAATGGTTTGCCTGCTGCCACAACCGGAGCATGTGGAGGTGGAATTCCAGCTGTTGCCACGTCAACAATGAGCGGTTAGGGGGAGGCCGAGCTTCGTTCAACCAGCCAGCGGGACAAGCAGGGCGAACGGCGGAAGTGGAACTAGACCTCGCCCCTTCCCAGCAGGCGTCCAGACCCGGGACTCTTTAAAATTTTTCGGACAAAAAGGTTCATGACAGGGTTGCCAGGCAAGGATTGCTCCAGCCTACCGATCTAAGGGCGGCCGAAATTTTTCGCCCGTTATCGCACACCACCCTTGCCGGCAAAAGGGTTCCTTGGCCCCCAGCCAGCGCTCGGCCCCTCTTGCGGAGAGCCGTCCACAGCTCCTGACCTGTTGTGGACGCCTCCAAGACAGATTAATTTTCAACACGGCCGGGGTTTCTCGACACTGATGCCACCAGAGGACCGGGGGGAAAAAACCCCTGCCCATCCCTGCGGTTTTTTGAAGAGCTGGCCCGGACCCTAAGCCACCGCCCCCCCCAAGACATCCACCCACCCCCATGAGCTTCACAGAGAATAGGGTTTGGGCCTTGCTTACTAGTCCATGTGTCGGTGGTAGATGGATTTTTTTTCCCCGGCCAAAATGCAACAACGCGCTTGAAATTTTAATGACACGTGGCGGGCCGGGGCAGGAGGCTTTTCGGGCAAAAAATCCTCTCGGCATCGTTTTGGGGGGCAGCGGGGGCCATGACGTGGGGGAACCCAAAACTGTTCCACCCAAGGAAGGGAACATTTTCCAAGGCCCAAAAACCCCGGGAATGCCGACATTTAGGGTTTTTGGCCTTGGATGGTTTGGTTTTAAAATGTTTTTTTTTCTTCCCCAAACCTAAGACAGAAGGCTGGCGCTAGACTGGCCACTTGTAGGGGGGGGTTCCCAGGGGGCGTCAAAAACCCTGGGGAAAGGAGAAGGGTTAGGGGGTGGTTCCCCCTGGGGGGTCTGGTGGACTTTGGGGTGGTTTTAACCACCTAAGGTTCTTCCTCCTTAGCTTTAAAGGCAAAGGGGGCATAGACATCGGGGTGAATCAGAGCTGGTCAAAAAAGGCCCGGTTGAGAGGTCCGGACCTTTTTTGACGGGGAAAGGGAGCGGGTTTTTTTCTGACCGTGGGTGGCGGAATCATATAACGGACTTCCCGCGCCCCCCCCCTCCCCCTTTTTGAGGGGAACCCGTATAAATAAACCATCGTCTTTCCCCCTGCCATGATGAAGGGGCTCGCAAGCAAATTCTGCTGAAAAAACCACTTGGATCCGCAATTCGTCATCATCATCAAAAACACAGGTGACTTCGGGCGTCCGACCCTTTTGCATCCCGGAGCTGCGGGGTCAACAAGAGGGACCCGCAAGGCGTTGCCCCACCGCCCGGGATTTTTTTTTTCCGATTACGCTTCCTTCCCTCCTCTGATGGGATCAGTAAAATGGGCGCAGAGCAAGAAAAAAACACCTCTTTGGCCTCTTGATCTTTTTAAAAGCCCTCCGGGCCCCAACCGCATTTTGTCATCAAAGAGGTCTTCAGAAAAAGGGGTTATCCAAGTGGGGGGTACACGATTTTTACATTTTGGTGCTTTTATGTTGGACACTGATAGCGTTAAAGACATTTGTGGCCGGACTGGGAGGACAGGAGTAAAACTGCTGAATGCAGGTTGCATTAACCACTGAAGGACAGTTGGGGACCCTGTTCGTTACTGAGACACAGGCCCACCCACGTTTTACAAAACCTGAAAGGTCCTGCAACGACATCCGTGGATGCGTGTTGTGCCACACTGAAGGAACCTTTTCCCGTACCCTACCTCCATTCCCTACCCCCTCTTTGCGCTTTTCCCCCCGGAATTTTGCTCCCTGTTCAGAAAAAAAAAATTTGAGAAGGTATGGAAGATTTTGGGAAAATCCTTATTTAAAAGAAGCAAATCACGCTATTCCAATCCACAAATCAAAAAAAAAATTTCTGATTTAAATTAACTGCAAAGTAGATCTACAACAAAGCTGGCCCCGCCAAAAAAAAAAAAACACTACTGAAATTATTCGGATAATAAAAGGTATTTTTTTCACCTTCAAACACCTTGGTGACTACAAAATTGCTTATTCAAAAAAACTGCAAAGTAATCTACACAAAGCTGGCCTGCCCAAATGAAAAAACCGAAACTTAAAAGAAATTTGGATAATAAAAGGTATTTTTTTGGGACCTTCAATTCACTTGTGGTGACAAAAAAAATTGCGTATTCACATTTTTAAATGCAAGGTCCTCAAAGAACAAAACTTATTGCCCAAAGTAAAAAAAACACGTATCTGTAATGTAATTTGGATAATAAAAGGGTATTTTTTTGGCACCTATCAATTTACCTGTGGTAAATAAAAAATTGCGGATTCAAATTTAACCCCAAGGGGGCTTTTTTAAAAAAAAAAAAACAACCCAAAACTGGACTGGGCAAAAGTGCAAAAAACAAAGTATTGAAAAAAATTCGGATAATAAAAGGGATTTTTTGGCACCTAAACCCCAAATTTACCTGTAAACCCACAACAATTGCTGGATTCAAATTTTTAAAAAAAAATGCAAGGTTTGGGCCCCAAACAACAAAAACTGGACTGGGGAAAAGTGCAAAAAACAAAAATCTGTTTAAAGTATTCGGATAATAAAAGGTATTTTTTTTCACCTTTCAATCACTTGTGGGGACTACAAAATTTCAGTATTCACATTTAATGGGAAGGTCCTCAATTAACAAAAGGGTGTAATGCCCAAAGGGAAAAAAAAAAAACGTATCTGTAATTATTCGGATAATAAAAGGTAAATTTTTTTGGCCCCCTATCCAATTCACCTGTGGGAAATAACACAATTGCTGGATTTAAATTTAAAATTCAAGGGGGGCTCTACAACAAAACTGGACTGGGCAAAAGTAAAAAAACACGTATCTGTAATGTATTTTGAAAAATACAAGGTATTTTTGGCACCTAACAAACTGGCTGACTAAAAAATTGCTGGGTTCTAATTTAACTGCAAGGTGGATATTTTTAACAAAGGTGAATGGCCCAAAAAATTTAAAATGAAAAACCTGTGAAATTGGGAAAACTGATAAATTTAAAGGGGATTTTGCCCAACAAAAAGACCTGAGTTACTAGAAAAGATGGGTATCTAATATAATTCACTTCTGGCTCAGGTAACCAATTTTAAAGGGCCTCTAACTGTTCCAGCAGTAATGCGTGGATTTGCCGTTAAAAAGTCATAAATGTTATTTTACGTTTGGGTATGCGACACGCCTCCAGCACCCCCCCCCGATCTCAGGGATTACAAAGTGCCGGCGGGCGCCTTAAGCGCCAATATTGGGTTCGCCTGTTTAAAAAAAAGCAACGGGGCGGCCAGTTTTGGGCTAAAAAGAGCCAAATTCTGGGGCCCCGTCATACATGTCATCCTTAGTGGGTGTTATTTTGGTGCCTAATCTGCATGAATTCTGACATGGTTGAATGAGGCTTTAATGCAGTCTGTTCCCTGCATTTCAGGTGGTAAAGGAAGTACTAAAGTTTTCTTTTGATGCAGGAGAGGGCTCAATTGCTCACTAGGCCACCACGCAGGTTTCCCAAATGATATGTCCGCCCCTTTCTGATTTCGCGTTTTGGTATTTTAAGAATTAATTGTCGGAGTAAAGGATCCAGGTGGGTAAAGAAAAATATGAAAAATGGACCTAAGTGGGTTAGAAAGAAAGCAGCTGAAATTAAAATACTAACAAATATATTACTATTAATCCAGTTTTTAATTTTGGCCCAAATTTAAAAGAAAAGGGTTTCTGAAATTTTTTTGAATTTAAAAAAATTTTTCTATGCAACTTTTGAAATCAGTGTAAAAATGGATAAAACTTAAAAAGGGGGTTTTTTCGTTTTCAAAGATTGTTCCCCGATTTTGGGACAGTAAAAAAAAACATTTTGTAATTTTGGGGTTTCATTACCCCAGTCCCCTTGGTTTGGGAGATTAAGTTTTTTGTAAACGTCTTTATTTCTGCTGGGGATGGTCGGACACGCCCCCCGGGCGATTCCCGCCACCTAGAAAAGCCCCCTGCACTGTGATTGGCTGGCTGAATTTCATTCAGCCTGTTGGGATACGCCCCTAGACAGGAAACGCCCCAGCCACGCCCCTCGCTGTGATTGGCTGCCTGCACACTCTGTGTTTTACTCCCTCTGAGCTGTTAAAATGATGGGTGAAACCAGAATCTGCCTGGCTCTATGTACATCTCCCAGCTCCAGGGGTCAATGATCTGGCAATTACTGCCTGTTTAAAGGGCTTTTACCAGAGGGTGATTACTCTCACACTTCCATCTAAGCTGCTACTCTGAAAAGGGGGCGTTCTGTTCCTCAGATCTAATGCAAGCCCCGCCTCCTTATGATGTCATCATCTGTAGTGTATAACATAAGGATTCAACTCAGTATGTGTACAAGCTGTCTGTGTAGTCTAATGCTTAGCTGATCAGCTCTGCAAAGAGAGGTTAGGAGTTCAAGCCCATCAGTTTTTTTTTTTTTTCTTTTAAAATTGTACACATATGTAAAGATATGAAAATAATGTGTAGACATCTATAATTTATTTATAACACACACAAGCTCCCTATAGAGTGCCCCATCCTCACAGCACACAAGCACTTCCAAAATATGTGAACAATGCAAACTCCGGGGGATAGACATGATATAGGGGAGCTATGTATGTGTATATATCATTATAGAGATTGACATATATAAATTTTTGGTCTTCTACCCTTTTGTGTAGAATTTAGAGGGGAGGGGGGAATACTCTGTGAGGGACTAGAACTCCAAACCCCTTCCTTGTAAAGCCAAAGCTCTACCAGTACACTACCAGACCAAGTTAGTTATAGGTCGAGCAGAGTCTTCTCTCAAAGCTGATTGCTTCTCCCCCCATTGTTTTCACTCTCATGTCACTGACAGCAAGCAGAGATCTCTACTTGAAGCTGACATATGTCCTTGTAGTTGAGTACAGATCTCTGCCTGTTGTCAGTACAATTTGGGTGAACACCACTAGAACAGAAATAAAAGCTGTTGGCTTTCAGTGTAATTTGTGTGTAAACTAAGAGATATAACAGCTGCTTGCTGGAGCTTGTGGAGTCTGAAGGCTGCAGACATAAGCATGCAGGAGCTACAGAGCTGTGATATCCAGACAAGCTTCTGCTTCTACTGCCTAACCCAGAATGATGATGTCACAGGTCTTCAGTGAAGAGAGACACGCCTCCTGGGAGGAGAGACACGCCTGCTGAGAGGAGAGACACGCCTGCTGAGAGGAGAGACACCCCTCCTGGGAGGAGAGACACGCCTCCTGGGAGGAAAGACAGCCCGCTGAGAGGAGAGACACACCTGCTGAGAGGAGAGACACGCCTCCTGGGATGAGAGACACACCCCTGGATTTCAAACTCAATCTGAGAGAATTAGCAGAACAGCACGAACAGCTCAAACGATAAAACTCCTTTAACTGTTGTGATCATCATATCTAAAATTACCAATTTCACAATATAGTACAAGCCACATAAACTTGCTACAACAGTGTGAACTAATCTGCACGATGTCACAGATGTAAAAATCTTGACAAGGCTTCATGGGACAATGTCATTGATAAGATAGGTATGTATTCCCTTGTGATCTCTTCAAATACTTGGGTATATCTTCATAGTATAACCATAAAGTTGATGATGGTTATGGCAGACAGAAGTCCACTATCATTGAGAAAAACCTATCAATCTAAGGCACTAAACTCTCCTAACATGGCGGGGAAACTGCCCGAAAAGGGCGCCCCCACCCTATGCAGGCTGTCCCTAATATATAACACTACAGATATCACAAATAGATTGGACAATAATAGTTGCCCCCAAAAATCACCTATGCGTTACCTGAATATATATATAGGCTGTCCCTGACTTACACCGTTCCGACCTACATCTGTCCCCTAGTTACAATCGAAGACATGGTGCATGCTGGCACTTGTAGTTCCATGTTCCACAGCAGATAGTAGCTGTGGAACGATAAGTTCCAGCATGCCACAGCAGCACATGAGATGAAATCTTCTTAAGAGGGGCACAGACAGCAAAAAAAAAAAATTTAAAAACACTTTCCTGCACTATCCGAAAGCTTAGTGCTGGAGTTACATTTAATAAATATACCTGTTCCGACTTACATATAAATTTAACTTAAGAACAAACCTACAGTCACTATCCTGTCCGTATCCCAGGGACTGTCTGTATATATATAGGTTCATCAGGGTAAGTTATAGTAGAAATAGCCGCAACATAATAGATAAGTAGGAAAATTAGTCACACAACGGTGTAGGGACAAGGTAGCACCCACAGATAGCACAGATAGCTATCTTGCACCTACACTGTTGTGTGACTTTGTCTGTGATTTGGGAAGGTAATTTTATATGACTAGCTTTATTCAAATCTCTTTTTTGGCAACAACAACTGTCCCATTTATTTGTAATATCTGTAATGTTTTATTCGTACAGTCTCCACAGAGTGAGGGCGCCCTTTTCGGGGAGGTTTCCCAGCCAGTTAAGCAGGGTTCTTTTAGGGCCTTAACTAGAATTCATAGGGCCCCACAGCATATTAACATGAGAGCCCCTTCCACCTACCGATAGAAATCTAAAACAGCAGCGTAAGTGGCAATTTTTAATGGTATAAATAATACCGCCATATATCAGAGTCCCACATAGCAGTGCTGGATAACAGAAAGCCACCAACTACCTATTTGCTATAAAAACGACATCCTTCTTGGATCTGATTGGGGCCCCCAACCTCTGGGCCCCATTGCAGTTGTTATGTCTTACATTGCTATAGTTACACCCGTGGTCACCTGACTAAAAACCTACATAGTCAATGACATTGTCCCATGAAGCCCTAACTTGATTATTTACATCTGTGACATCTTGCAGATTGTTTTACACTATGAGATATGATGGTAGTAAAAATTTAGTTTCTGTTCCACCTTTTCAGTGATTTCATGTAAATAGGACTTAAACTATGAGACTTTTGTTGTCAGTGATATCTCTTCATACTTTTGCTAGGAAGTGACTGTTAAAATATTTTTCTTTATTATTTCCTTAGGGCATGTCCCCACAGCACAGGTTTTTCAGCCGGTTTTTCAGACGGTTGGCGGTTTTGCAAACAGTCTGAAAAACCGGCCGCAAATGAACACATTGGGCTCTATGGAAAACCCTTGCAGCAGTCCCCACTGCACGGTTTTTCCGCCCAGCGGTTTTTCAAAGCGCCAGCCACCCGAAAAACATTCTACATGCACATTCTTCCGTCCAGTTTTCGCACGGAATCTGTGCATGTGAATGGGAAGGGGGAGAGCTTTTCTCCGCTCATCGTGGAGAAAAGCCGTCCGCCCCGCGGCCGATGGGACGGCACACAAACCGGACAAATACCAGTCGGATAAACCGACCGGTATTTATTCCATTGCCGTGTAAACGACCCTTTTTGTCCCGGTTTTCCCAGCAGTTTTTGAACTGTTTTTCAAGCTGAATAGTGTACTGAGTGCAAAAGTATTACTGATTGGTGCAAGAAACCATGTGATATTTTTTATCTCCACAATTTAACAATGATGCACAAAGGCCAACTTTTTCACTTTAAATGGGTTTTGCCACAAAGTAAAATTGACGTGGGAAGTTTGTAAATTAAATAATAAACATTTTCACCATTCATCATTATTAAAAATTATGGATTGTTTTTGTTTTAGCTGCTCCCTTAGTGATCCATTGTTTACAGCTCGTCTCCAGGGGATACGACCAGGGCTGTGAGCTCCTCACTCCTGGTCGCACATGCTCAGACATCACCTCTCCTCTCAGGCAGCTACTGAGTGTTCAAACCCCGGGTGCTGTCACTCTACTCCCGTCCTCTGTACTCCTTAGTAATAAGTCAAACAGTGCAAATAAATTAAAAAAGAAACCTCAATCAGGTCTTTGCATTGAGAAATATAAAAAAAAAATCCACAGGTTTGGTTCCTGCAGGGATTTGAACCGAGGACCCTTGTGCCTGGAGGCAAGAGTTATACCTCTGAGCTACAATGCAGCTACTTACAGTTTTACACATAAATAGACAGAGAGGAAAGGCCTGGTGATGTCAACCTGCTGGCTCACATGATCTGCAATTCAAACAAATGACACACGCCCTCTTCTGAGCACACAGAGCTGAAGAGCTGGATGCAGGAGGTATGAAATGAGATTGTGGCAAAACCCCTTTAAGTACATGTGCATGTTAATAGCTTAAAAATTTGGTGAGTTTAGGCTTAAAAGAGGATTTTCAGACTCATGTTCACACTGAAGTGCTTTGCAGGACCTTCCTGTGTAAAAAAGTGCAAAAGGACCTCCAAAAACACACCTACTATAGGTGGGATCATTCTTCACTTTTTTTGCAAAAAACGAAAATCGCACCAAAAACCGCTCGCTCAGTTTTGTTTACATTGACTCCAATGTTAATCTTCCGTCTAGAAACCGGTCGGAAGAATGAACATGTTCTAAGTTTTTCGGACCGCCGGCAGAAAAACAGTGCAGTGGGGACTGCTGGACGGTTTTTACATTGAAGTCTATGGGGGAGCGATGCTTGCAGGTTTTCAGATGGTTTGTAAAACCGCAAACCGTCTGAAAAACAGTCCAAAAACCCTGCCGTGGGGACAAGCCCTTAGGGCTCAATTCCCAGAGCGAATTTCAGTGTGAAAGACGTGTATTCTGCATCCAGATCTGTGTCCCTTCTGCACTGAAATCTACGCACACGAAAAATCCTATTAAAGAGGTTTTCCAAGACTTTGAAGATGTTACCTACAACCTTCCACTGCGCTAAAACAGAAAAATAACTCTTTGGGGGTTAGTGATGTCACTCGTTTCTCATGACTCCTTGGCATTAGTGATGTCACATGTCTCTTTGAGATAAGTGATGTCACACGTGTCTCATGACTCCTTGGCATTAGTGATGTCACATGTCTCTTTGAGATAAGTGATGTCACACGTGTCTCTGACTCCTTGGCATTAGTGATGTCACATGTCTCTTTGAGCTAAGTGATGTCACTTGTGTCACATAACTGACTGGGAATCTGTGACATCATTGCATGTATGGTTCCCAGTGAAGATACAGTTTAACAGTACAGGACGGATGGCGCAAATTAAAGGATTACAGTAAAAACACATATTTGTCCTCCATTAAGTGAAACCTTCTTCTACAAAGGGACGTCTAATATTGTAATTTACAAGAATTAGGGGTTAGCAATCCTTAAAGACACACTTCTCATAGGACAGAAACATTCCTGATTTGCTCTGCCCACATTACTGAGCTTGTCCTGGGGCTTCAGTGACATAATAGACTATTACTAAAGTATCCAGAGTGGCAGCCATATTGCCTCCAGGTCAGAGGAATATCTTGAATCTCCTGGGCCCCAGTGCCCAATCTGTTCCAGCCCTCCACAGCCCACCATGTGGCACCTACAGTAGTAGCATATTCTTATGTGGCAGAGGGGCCTTTGACCCCCTTTGTCACGAAGACTTCTGTTTCTCCTATGACTGCACCCCTGCTGCAGACTAAAGTGTAAATCTATGGAAAGTTGAATAATTATATAAATATTATCATAAATAAAATTATAAGAATAAAATTATTTCATGTAGAATTCTCCTTTCACTTCCAAAGCAGCTTTTAAACTTAAGGTATGTTCACACGGCGTGTTGGATCCGTTTTTGGGTCCGTTTTGGATCCGAAAAAAAAAATCACCAAAAGCGCTGCGGTAAATCGCATCCAAACAGAAGCAGGTGCAGGAAGGGAAACCTATATTTTTAAAAGGGGTTGTTCACTACATTGATTCGTCCTGTTTCCTTGGTTTCATTTGAATTCAGGGCATGTTTATGACTTCTATGGTTTGCAGTACAAGCCAGGTCTGTAGCTATAGCAACCCAAACTGCTGGCAGCCTATCATGAGGGGATGGAACAGGTCTGTAGCTATAGCAAACCAGTGCTGACAGACTATCATGAGAGATGGAAACGGGTTTCTTTAGCTATAGCAACCAGTGCTGGCAGCCTATCAGGAGAGTTTTAAACAGGTCTGTGCTATAGCAACCACTGCTGGCAGCCTATCATGAGAGGGATGGAACAGGTCTGTAGCTATAGCAACCAGTGCTGACAGCTATCATGAGAGTGGAACAGGTCTGTAGCTATAGCAACCCACTGCTGGCAGCCTATCAGGGGGAATTAAACAGGTCTTTTGTATAGTGACTGAGGTGCTGAGGGCAGCCCATACAAGGGGGGGATATCTAGGAATAGGTTAGGACACTGTGCAAAACAAGGCCTAGTGGCCCAAAGGGGAAAACTGCAATTATTAAAACATAATGAAGGTGATATAAAAAATAAAAATACAACAACCAAAAATTCCTAAAAAAGTTGTTAAACATAAAAATGGGATTTAAATGACTAAATTTTTTGATGAACATTCCCTTTAAGGATATTCAAAGACAGATGACAGAAGATCGCGTTCCTGGCACAGTTAGGTGACCAGGGAGACGTCTCAGATCCTAATATTTAGCTTTGCTGATAGCAGGAGCTTTCTATGGGCAGCCGGTAACATGAGTCTTGGCAGGGGTTGACAGAGGCTAATTCCTTTTATCACAGGGGGCTGACTAAAGCCGCAACACAATGGAAACCCTGTCCTAGAGAAAATGGAGCTGACTGCTCAGCCAAAGGGAAGAAGGGATGCACATCTAAGTGCACGGGCGACATGTGGAGGGATGACCACTAAACTCATTCAGATGGAAAGATTAACCACAACCACATGGACAGGTAATTGCCCCTAAACGCGCTGGTTTGAGGAGACATCATTTGGTGATTTTCGGTAACACGATACAGCAGATTACACAAAAAGTGAAAGTAACTAATTCATCCTGACATCAGTTTTGATCCGAAGATCCAGGTATTTTGGTTAAAAAAAGTCGTGGGGGTTTAGGTCACATGAACCAAAATTAGAGGGTTTAAATGTCACATTCAAAATTTGGCTCAATTATTTTTCATGATTTTTTTCTCTCTGTTCTAAAAAAGGGTTTTTATCTAGGGTTTTCACACTAAAAATACAAAAAAAAAAAAAAGTAACTTTTTAGCAGGGCCCGACAAGGAATTTTTGTACCCTAATTCCAGTAGCGTAATGGTGGGCAACCCCAGATCGCAGCAAAACATCCTTGAACCTGACGCATGGTGACTTCGGCTGCCCCCCCACCCAGATAGGTGAAATGGGAAGAAATAGAATTGCACCATTTATTCATTAACTTTTTTAAATTTCATTTTCCATCGTTGGACATGTGTGAGATCTGTTTTTTTGTGGACTGAAGTGCGTCTTTCATTGGTATCATTTTTGGATCTCTATGATTTTTTGATCACTTTTTTTTCCCAATTTTTGGGGAGGTAAAGCGACCAAAAGTAAAAAGAAATGCAAATTTGCCTCTGGGTAGTTTTCATGGCGTTCACCGTCGGGATATTTAAGGTTATATATTGATAGATCAGACTTTTACAATACTAATTCTGTTTCCTTTTTTTTATTCTATTTTACATTTGAAATGTGGAGAAGGGGATTGATTTAAACCTCTAATTTTTTTTTCCCCACTTTAAAAAAAAAAAAAAAAAAACTTTTATTTTAGACCCTTTGGGGAACTAGGGGACTTTAAAATTTTTACACTATAGCAATTAATGTTTTGGAAAATTATGCACTATTACAGCTGGCTATAAACCCTGTCTATTTGGGTGTGATAGGGGCAGTAAGATTGTGGCCTGGGGGTTTTATTGGGTCCCGGTGTGTGAATGGGTCCACCACCCGACCATTGCATTGCTGATCAGCAGGTGGGGTTCCTCCACTGTATAACTGCTAGGATGCCTTGGTTGCCTAACCAGCGGTTTCTAAGTAGTTCCACAGCCGGATCGGTCTCTGTACCCAGCCGCTGATGGAAGGTGCTGACTGTAACTTACAACCAACAACCAACATGTAGGGAGTGGGCTCAGTTCCTCAGACGGTGATGGGAGAGGTAAGTATGGGAGGGAGGTTTTAACGTTTTGGGAAAAACCTCTTTAAAATATAGACCATCCTTGCTAAAGAAAAGAGGGAAAGGTGCTGGATGCCAAGCATGTCTCAGACCAAAACCCTATGAGATCTGTGGGGCCTCTAAAAGGGAAAGGGTAAAGGGAGCGCAAGGTTTAACATTTACAGCCCTTTGTTTTAAATATTTGAAAAGCCTTTTTTACAGGCCCTTTTGTGCGCCAAAACGCCGTGTGTTTTGGAACCCGGCTGATCAGCGCATAATTCAAAGCTGGGGGGGATGGCTCCGGCCGGCCCCCGATTGCATTGTCAGGGGGAAAAGCCGCCCGGTAACAATTGCATGTCATTATTCCCCGGGTACAATACAATCATAGGGAGCGATGGTAACCATAGCTCTTATGGAGCTATGAATTACCTAATTGCGGCGGCATTTGCCGGAAAAAAGTGAAAAAATGCGGGAAATTTCGCGCAATTTTAAGCTGTGTGAAATAACCCCAAGGGGGGTTTTTTAAATGATGAACCGTGAAGCTCTAGGACCCCCCGGCCCAAAAGAGAGTTTAAAAGGGGGTTTTTTCCAAAAAAAAAAAAAAAAAAAATAAATTGATGGGAAACTTGAAAAATTAAATATCAATTTTTTCCTTCATTTTATTAGAAATTTCTGTTCATTTACTCTGTCCCTTTGGAATAGTTAGTAAAAATAAAATCAAACAGTGAAATAAATAAAAAAAGGAAAGTTTAAATTTGGTCTGTGCATTTTTTAAAAGAAAAAAATCCCCAGGTTGGTTCCTGCAGGGAAAATTTTAAAAAGGAACCCCGTTGTGGGCAAAAAACTTTTCCTTGGCTAAATGTAGCTATTTCCAGCTTATACATAAACGACCCTTTTTTTGCTAGAGTAGGGAAAAGGGCCCGGTGATGTCATCCCGCGGTCACATAATTGAATTAAAAAACACACGCCCCAGCGCCAATTGGGGGACCCGGAGTACCCCGGGAGATTTTGGAGGGGTGGAGAGGATCGGAAAACTTTTCCATGCGAAAAAAGGGGAGAAAGTCTCAATTTAAATTGCTTCATTATGCAATATATGCGTTTGATGTACCTCCCCATCCGAGTGCTCCGGACAGACTGGTGGCATGCCCCAAATGTCGACACGCGGGTGCAGATTTGTATCATGGTATGTGGACCTGCCCAAGGTCCCAAGACTTTTGGGAACAAGTATTAAATTTACTTCATAATAAGTTAGACCTGGAGTTGGATCTGTCTCCCTACCCTATGATCTTTCATATTGACCCGAAAGAGTCTAATATTTCACCGTTGGCCCATATCTTCTTTTTTGTGGCAAAGAGATGTCCCCTGAAAAGATGGCTTGATCAGGATACACCCTCCACTGATATGGTGATAGCAATGGTTAAACGCTTTCTTATTTTGGATAAACGGGAAGTAGAGAATAACAAAGAAACACGAGTCACAGAGTTTTTCTGTAAATGGAGAACTTTTATTGAAGGATTTTTGACACCACAGGAAATAAGAGATATCATGCTTCCCTTTAAAGATACGATGTGGTACATGCGTAGAGTTTTGGCAGAGGATTTGGGCCCACTCAAGCTGGATTGATAGGGTAAATAGCGGAATGGTGGAGAATTTTGGGAGGCGACCGAGATCAGCAAAATTGCCTTTATGTTGATGTATTCGATGTTCAGATATTGAGACTGTATGTGGGGGGAGGAGAGGGTTTGTTTATTGTTGGGGAATGTTTATATAAAACTGACACTCTGGTGTCAATAAAAATTGTTTAAAAAAAAAACACACACGCCTCCTTCTGAGCACATAGAGCTGAAGACCTGGATACAGGAGGTACGAAATGAGATTGTGGCAAAATCCCTTTAAGGCAGTGCTGGAAAATAATGGCAACCACACAAAATATTGATACTTTGGGCACAATTAATCCATTTTTACTTAGGGGTGTCCTCACTTTTGTTGTCACTTAGTGATGTCCTCACTTTTGTTGCCAGCGGTTTAGCCATTAATGGTTGTGTGGTGAGTTAGATTGCATCCACACAGCACATACAAAATAACAGCAGGATTCTGTTTTAGAATCCGTCCGGTATTTCATCGTCGTTTGCATGGTTTTGGAGGACGGTTCTGTCTGTGGTTTGCGGATTCGACCGATCCGCATAACCATTGATTTGCACATTTTCTGCCCGAAAACCGGGTGGAAGATTGTGCATGAGCAAGTTTTTCGTAACACCGGCTTCTGAAAATCCATTCAGTGTAGACTACTGAACGGATTTTCTATTAAAGGACGGTTTTTCGGGTTTGGGTTTTTTCAGAAGTTTACAAATCCGAAAACCTCTAAAAATCCGATGAGAAAACCCTCCAGGGCGTCCCTTATTTTCAGGACACAAAAAATAACAACGTGCACTGACACTTTACATTGTATCAGTGTCCTATTTCAGTGTTGTCCCAAAAATATATAATACATATTTACAAAAAAGAGGGTGTACCACTTTGTGAGTACTGTAGGTATAAAATAATAGGAAAAAAGTATTTTAGTCAGCCACCAATTGTAAGTTCTCCCACTTAAAAAAGATAAGAGGCCCTGAAAGAACATAGGCCGACCTAAATAAGAGACAAAAGAGAAAACAAATCCAAAAAATCACGTTTCTGATCTGAAAAATTTTTTGAAAATTATGGTGGAAAATAAGTATTTGGTCACCTACAAACAAGCAAGATTTCGGGCTCTCACAGCCCGTAACTTCTTAAATAAGAGGCTCCCTGTCCTCCACTCATTACCTGTATAAGGCCCCTTTTTTGAACTTATCATAAAAAAAAAACCCTGTCCACAACCTCAAACAGCCCCAAACTCCAAAAACTCCACATGGTAAAACCCAAAGGGAGCTTCGAAGACACAGAAAAAAAATTGGGGCCCGCCCATATGGGGAGACTGATCTGCAATAGGCCCAAGCACTTGGGGGTGAAGAAATCAACGTGGGAGCAATAATTTGAAAATGGGAGACATTCAAGACCCCTGATAATTTTTTCCATCTGGGCTCCCCGCAAGATCTTTCCCCCGTGGGTCAAAATTATACAAAAACATGGTAAAAATCCCAGAACCACACAGGGGACTAGTGAATGACCTGCAGAACTGGGGGCCAACGTAAAAAAGGTACCACAGTAAAACACTAACCGCCAGGGATCAGATCCTGCAGTGCCAGCTTCCCCCTGCTTAAAGGGGGGGGGGGTTTTCATTAATTAAATGGTCTTCAGAATAAGGGGGGGAAAACAAGCAACTTCAATTGGATGTCTTTGCAAAGCGTCTTGTTTTTCACAGTCTCCCCTTTTCTTTTTTTTCTAAAAAAACTGTTCCCCCCGCCGATCGGGGCCCACCTCCTTTTCTTTCATTGGCTGACGGCTCTCTAATTTACATTTGGTTCGCCCCCGGTCTGCATTCCTGCCCCCTCACTCAAAAAGGGCCGGCAACAATTTCACTCTGCGTTAGCACTCCCAGGGACACTGCATTGCTTCTACAAACAGAAAACAGCAGAATTGTGCCCCGGGGCCTAAGCCCCCCCTGTAAGAGGCCGCAACAATTTCACTCTGTAATTAGAGCTCCCCATGACACGCGCTGCTTCTCAATTTAGAAAACAGCAAATTGTTGCCCCGTGCCCCAAAGCTCCTGGTGAAACATAGAAGGGAGGGCGGATCTGTTCTGGATGAGTTTCTAAAGACGGGTTTTAACTGTAAAAAAACGCCCGCTGTGAAGGAAAAAGACATGCTCTGGTCATAGAAACTGCTAACTGAAAGCAGGTCTGTGGGATGTAAACAGCTCTTACAAAATAAACTGTAGGGGGGGGACATGAATGTGGACTCAGAGGGGGGGGGGGATAACACACTGACTCGGACCGAGCAGAAAATAAGAGGAGGATGATGCATCCCCCCTTTTAGTTAAAAAACAAACCCCTGGGAGGGGAAAAAACGCCCCTGTTTTCAGGAACTGAGAAAATCAAGCTTCAAGAAAACAGCCAACTGATGAAGCGATACATCCCCTTTAAGCCAGTACATGTCCGGGCCTGTCTGAAGTTTGCTGGAGAGCATTTGGATGATCCAGAAAAGTACTGGGAGAATGGCATATGGTCAGATGAAAAGTAGAACTCGTCGTGTTTGGAGGAGAGAGAAGGCAGAGTTGCATCCAAAGAACACCAGACCTACTTTTTTTTTTTTAATTCTCTCTCATTCAATTTGTGGCCTTAAATGCCCTAATTCGTAAATGACTAGTAAATCTTATTTCTGTCCCTCCCTATTATATCAGTTTGGTAAATCTATCATGAGAGTGACGCCTTGCAAGCTGCATTGATCTGTTCCTTCAGTTTTAGGGCTAAGCTCATTAAGGAATGTTAATAACCTAAAGCAAAGTCATGTGTAGTGATGTCAAAACACAAAACATTCCTGGGAAACCCTGCAGAATCCAGGCTATTTTATCCGTACCACCTAAATCCCTGCTGAAAGCCAAGGAAGCCATCAAGAGATAGCGGCCGCCACTGATAACCGGCGATGCCCGAGGGTAGGGGAGGGGGTCTTGTACCAAATGAACAAATCTCCATCCCTGTGATCATCCTACAATGCACCAAGCAGAGGAGATCATTTATCTGTACTGAGTACACTCTGTATGTTCAGATCCTGGTTTATCTGGAACGTTTGTTGTTAGAGTGATGGGTAACAAATAGCAGAGCCCATCACCGCCTGTACAACAATGTCCTGGCTTGCAGCCTAAAATCCTACCCGCAGATATCTTACAGAGGAAAGTCAAACCCAGAATAGAGCTAAATCTCACATGAAAAGACATTTTGTTGCAAAAAAACCCAAACATTAAACTTTAAAAAATAAATTGCAAAAGTTTTTTGGTCACTTTTACCATTTTTTTCTATTTTTTTGGTTTTCCAAATTTCGCCCAAAATTTTTTATTTTAGGGCTGTGTCTTAATAATAAAAAGAAATTTGTATAAAATTTTTAAAAACAAATAAAACAAAATGCAATTAAATGCAAATCAATAAAAAAATCCTACAAATCCTGTAAAGAATTTTTACTTTGTAAGGGTGCTTTCACACCGGTTTTTTGGGCGTTTTTGATGCGTTTTTTGTAAGGAAGGCACAGCAATTAATGATATATTGTTGCACAAAAAACCGCATCAAAAACGCACCGGGGTAAAAAGCACCCTAAGGCTTGTTCACACGACTTTTTTGGATCCGTTTTGGATGCGTTTTACGGATCCTTTTTTTAAACCCTTTCGAAAACTGGATGTAAACTGCATCCAAAAAGCGGATACAAAAACGCAACAGCTGATCCTTTTTTTGGATGCAAATTTTGGATGCGTTTTGCATGCGTTTTACGGATCCGTTTTTTTGGATCCTTTTTTTCAATGCTTTATTTAAATCAACCTATCAAACTGCAATTTAAATATAATATAACAAATCAATACCAAGAAAAAAAACATTTTTTTTACCTAGTGTCAAACAACGATACACACCCCCATGGTTTTAGAACCCGCTCCCCTATTTTTTTTTTTTAAATCAACCAATAGCTTTCAAACTCACCCCATGTAAATTTAATAACAATCATGCATAAACTAAATAATTTCTAAACTAAATATTTATAATTAAATATATTTTTAGTATACATATATATATATATATATATAATATATATATATATATATATTATGTACATTATATAAATGTAAAATTTATATACTATTATACACATTTATAATATTATATACATTTAAACTTTTGTATAGAATTTATATATAAAATATATATATATATATATATATATATATATATACTATTATATACATTTATATATATTTTATATATAATATATATAAAAATATATTTTTATATATAATTTAAAATACATTTATAAACTAAAAAATAAGCCAAACATAATATTAAAATTTTATATTTAATTTAAACCCAAATTGCGTTTTTACGGATCGTTTTTGGCATCGAAACGGATCTAAAACGCACCCAAATGTATGCTGCGCTTTTGCATCCGCTTTCGGGATGCCAAAAGCGCACTCCATTATTTCCTATGGGGATTTCTCTTGCGTAAAACGCAAGAAGAATTGACATGTCAATTCTTAAAACGGATCCGAAAAACGCATCGCGAAAAGGGCATCGGCAATCACTCGTGTGAACAGCGATGCGCTTTTGCCATTGAAAGCAATGTTAATCAAAACTGCCCAATTGTTCAGATCCGTTTTTTACGGATCCGTAAAACGGATCCGTAAAACGGATCACAAAAACGTCGTGTGAACAAGCCCTAACAGAGCTAAAATGTCAAGCTCCAAATTGCTAACACCTGAGCTTTCCCTCACTCAGGTTTAATTCCCTGTATCTAAATACCCTGGCCAAGCCAAATTGGCATGTATATAGCCAGCCCTGCTCTTGGCAAATAGGTGGATACAACTGTATCCAATATAGACAATGCTCTGCGAGCTAAACAGCCTGGACTCCATAATCATACTTTTTGCATACTCAGTCCTGCTCACAGCTGAGTATTGATTACAACAGTATCCAGTCTAGACAATGCTCTGTGAGCTAAATAGCCCGGACTCCACACTCCTACGTTTTGCATACTCAGTCCTGCTCATAGTTGGGTATTGATTGCAATTGTATTCAGTTTAGACAATGCTCTGCAAGCTAAACTGCCTGGACTCCATGCTCATACTTTTTGCATACTCAGTCCTGCTCACAGCTGGGTATTGATTACAACAGTATCCAGTCTAGATAATGCTCTGCGAGCTAAACTGCCTGGACTCCATGCTCATACTTTTTAGGCTATGTTCACACGGTGTATTTGCAGGGCGTAATTACGCCCCGCAATTACGGCGTGTGGACGGGGGCGGGGGAGTGAACGGGGGGCCGTAGACTTGAATTGCCAGCGGCGCGTATACGCCGCTAGTAATTCACATGTCAATTATCTCCCCGCCCGGAGATGTAATCCATAGTTCTCTATGAGAACTGTGAATTACCGTAATGAATGGGCCGTTTTCGGCCCGTTATTGGCGCACTTCGGCGCGTAATTACGGACCGAAATACGGCCCATTTTAAGCCGTGTGAACATGGCCTTACATACTCAGTCTCAACTATGCCCTTTGAGCTAAACTGCCTGGAATCTAGACTGATTCACTATATATGACTAGCAGGGCTGTTCCTCGGTCAAAAAGTCCCCCTCCCCCCCCCCCAAAAAAAATGTTTTGTTTCTGCATCACACGGCTAGAAAAGGCACATATGTGGGGTTACATATGTGTGACGCCTCCGTGTGGTACCTCTACATGTTACATACATATAAAGGTACCGCTCCGAGCCGGCGGGACGTAAGTCCGTTCTCGCCGCAGCGCCGCTCACTGAGCCACCAATGCTGAAAATAACGGCGCCCCCTGCCCCCCCGCCCCGCAGTACGTCAAACGGCGGCGCCGCGCCTCCTCCCTGCAGCTACTAAGCCAGAGCGGCGCCTTCAGCGCTCCTCCGCAAGTCTGCATCACCTTACAGTGATAGTGCCCACCCCCTCTCTCCATCCGGCCGGCGCCCCCCTCCGCTCTCCGGCCGGTTGCCCGCCATGCCAGGGCTTAGGAACAGCCCTGATGACTAGTTCTGCTCTAAACAGAGAAATGGATACAGTCATATCCAGTCTAGAAAATGCTATGGACATCTGACTACACACTGTACACAGACTTGTTTTCAGATGAGGTCTATCCAGTCTAGATACTGCTAGTCACAGGGAATAAAAAGTCTTCATTTTTATGTGATATTTTTGTGTTAAAGGTTTTTTCTTACCATGCTGTTTCACAGGCAGCTTCAGACTCACACTGCTTGGTCAGGCTGTAGGTGGTTCTATAGCTCATTCCTGGCCAGTGCATATTTCAAACAGCAGGCATATAACGGCACGTACAAGTACGCGCCACTATATGAGTTGGATCAGCTTAAAAGGGTTGTCTCGCTACAAGAATTGCTTTTTATGTTAAAGATCTTGCAAAAACAAGTCACTTTGAAACATGTGTCCATTAACAGTGTCCTACCTATTCTGAGATATCCTCTCTTGCATGGGCTGCATCAGCTCCTCAGGTCGCTATAGCTACAGACCTGTTTGATCTCTCCTGATAGGCTGCCAGCACTGGTTGCTATAGCTACAGACCTGTTTGATCTATCCTGAAAGGCTGCCAACACTGGTTGCTATAGCTACAGACCTGGCTTCCACTGCAGCCTAGTAGAAGCCAGTAAACACGCCCCTGAATTCAAAATGAAACCAAGAAAACAGGACTGAGGTGAGATGAATCAATGTAGTGAGACAACCCCTTTAATGTGAATGTATCATTAGTAAGTTGTTGTAATTAAAGGGATTGTTTAGGATAAGGAAAATAAATAAATCGCGCTACCTCTGTCCACAGGATATGCATGGTATTGTAGCTCATTCCTGTTCAAATCAGTGGGCTAAACTGCAATACCAAGCACAACCTATACACAAGAGTGGCGCTGTTTCCTCCCAAAAAAGTAGATCCTTTGAAAACCGCTTTAGCTCATTTACCGGAGACAGATATAGAGAATGACGGTGCGGACGTGAAAAGATCAGTGTCTCTAATGGAGAATTCACTACTTGATGGTGAGCGGCCAAGTTAATATTTCAGTTAATATGCTGGATCCTTTCTTTTTATTCTCCGAGCAGTCAAGCAGGAATTCCCGGGTACTGATCTTCCAAGGCATTGAATTTCTATGAAATGTTTTCATTCCAAGACCACAAGTAATAATCTGTCTGAAGAGGCCTGGAAGGATTAGGAGATTTATACTCCTTACAGGCTGCTCCAGGTACCCTCTGAAGGAGCTGATGACAATGTCTTTGTCTTTACAGGCTGAAAATGCAGACACGTTTAGTTGCGAAAGGCTTTCATAATTATATGAACAAGTCCGAGTGTCTAAGACGGCAATAAAATCTGAGTGTCAACAAGAAGGTCTTAAAATAATCCCCCCAAAAAACGAAAAAATTGGAAGTTTCTACAGTTAAAAGTAAAAATGGAAACAACGTAACCCGATGTCAACGTGGGATAAAGCGGGTGTACTTTCTTTTTCAAACAACAGCACCACAACTGGTTATGGGTTGTATCCAGCGTCGCAGCTCGGCTCATTAAAGTAAATGGGGCTAGGGTGTAATACCACATACAACCTACAAACAAGTGTGGCGCTATTTCTGGAAGAAATCAGCCTTGTTTTTCCCCTGTAAAACCCATTTAACTAAAATACACAAACTCCCCTCCCCAAAATGTTGTTTGGGTTTTTTTTTATACTGGCCCTATTTGGAGCATACAGGTTGGAGATACTCCACAATTATGAAAAGTTGTTTAATACCCTGCCAAAGATTTGTCAACTCCTTTACCTGTCTACAGTGTTCAAACCAGAAGTGATGTTGGACAGGAAGTGATACCGCATTGGCCACGCCGCTGGTCATGGAGGTAAGTTAATGCTTAAAAGGGTATTTCTGTTTCAATGATTAGCTTAAAAACGTGTAGGCAAATATAAAGTCTATTATCAAATACATTGCTGTTTTGATTTTAATTTTCAGAGTCAGGAGCAGATCTTATCTCTTACTTTTGTTCACAAGCTTCCTTAGGTTACCAACCACCTCTCTCTGCTCTTATAGGTTGCAGCAGTGGTCAAGCTGGTGAAATCACTCCTTGTTCTGTTCCTTATCTGAAAGACAGGAGCTGGTTTACATTGCTTACTGACAAGCTTTAAGGGGTTGTCTCGCTACAAGGATTGCTTTTTAAGCAAAATAAGTAGAAAATGGTTCAGCTTCCAAAACGTACAAAATTTACGTTCGTTGCTTCCACCTGGTGACGAGTGGGTGAGCTGGATTCATTCTCTATTGTGAAGGATTGCAGCTTTTTATATTAAAGATCTTGCAAAAACAAGTCACTTTGCATTATGTGTCCATTAACAGTGTCCTACCTATTCCTAGATATCCCCTCTTGTATGGGCTGCATCAGCTCCTAAGGTCACTATAGCTACAGACCTGTTCAGTCTCTCATGATAGGCTGCCAGCACTGGTTTGCTATAGCTACAGACCTGGCTTCTACTGCAGTCTAGTAGAAGCCAGTAACCACACCCCTGAATTCAAAGTGTCAACCAAGAAAACAGGACTGAGGTAAGAGAATCAATGTAGTGGGACAACCTCTTTAACCCTTTAGAGCTGTGTAGACTTGTGCACAACAGTTAACAAACCTCCGGCACTCATGTTACTGTAATAGAATCGGCTAGGAATGACAGAGCTGATACGCCAATCCAGTTTAGTTCTAAACATGGTTTGGCTTGAACCTTTTTCACATTGCAAGGCTCAGTGAATTTAGGATTGCCCCCTCTGATAGAGGGCGCTGAATAGTTTGGGCAACATGTATGTATTTTTGCGCTCAGGCACCATTTTTTTGCGCGCATCAGTAACTTAGAATGCGCCTGAATCTATGAACCTGTTCTGCTGTGGGTCATAGATTTGCCGCTTTCTGACTACAAAGCGACATTTGTGGCTCAGGTAAACCACTTTGAAAGTGCTCTACCTGTTCCAGCAGTAATGCGCCTGGATTTGCCATACTGAAGCTATAAATGTGTAGCCTCGTACGGTTGTAATGCGCCCCGCCTCCAGCACGCCCCCCGATCTCTGGCGCATTACAAAGTGCCGCGGGCGCTCTGCAATGCGCCTGATATTGGAGTGCGCCTGATTACATATAGAAAACAGGGCTTCGGGCTGAAAAGACGCCAGACTTCTGGTGCAACCCCGTTCATACATCTCGCCCTTTAACTCTTTTCCCATAAGCCTTTGTTATATGCAAATACCCAGTGAGGTGTAAAAGGCGATTAAATCCTCACACACCAACATGGTGTCTCTTGGACTTGAACTTGTATAACTTGAAGCGCCTGGGCCCCCAGTGCAAAATTTGGAATTGGGCCCCCAGCTACCATGTGTTATTTATAATATTGGTTTCTTCCTATGTAGCAGGAAGGCTTTTGTGCCCCCTTAAGCTGCAGGGCCCGGTAGCGACTGCTACCGCTGCACCCCCTATAGCTACTCCCCTGCTCTCCCCAATGAGATACATTATCCGTATAAAAGTACTGATAGAGCAATTTTTTACATACGATTTACATTCCAGGGATGACATCAGCACTATGTGACACGACGGCCCTCCAAACGTATGCGCTACTCACCAAGTCCAGGGATTTGTTTGCAGGTTACTTTCCAGATCCTCACGTCACTCGTGTAATGTATGGTCATATAGAATGTAAGCAGGTGTGCTAATTGGCAAGCGTCAGATCAGCACAGCATTCCTTTTCCATTGTGTGATCTCTTTTGGCAATTTAATTCCTTTTTTTTCTTTTTTTTATGCTATTTTTTATTTGTTCTAATAAATCTGCCTCGTCCTTTAAAGTTTATTACATGAGCAGGATGTGCGCAGACCAGGCGCTGTCGCTCTTGCTTTATTATTATTTTTTACAAGTATTTTGGTGCAGAGAGGTTCAAAACTAAAAGTATGTTTTCCTTGGCCAATATGACCCTATTTTATGCAATTTCTACTGACATTTTAAGATTTTTTTTATTGCCAAACTCTCTGCTTTTAATGTCCATGGAGGTCAAAAAGGAAATGGCTGTGCTTGGAAAATACAGATCTATGGCACAGAAGACAGCAGTCAGCTGTAAATGGCTGCATTGTGGTCGGTCTACGTGTTGGGTCTTCAGGGATGCAGACACAATTCAGGTTTTATTCATGGAACTTTAGTTTAGAGATGGAAAAGGGAGAGAGGAGGAAGTATACCATAGGAGAAAATAGACTTATTTTTCCTATTTTTACTATTACAATTGGCTACCCCGCCCTACAAATCCATTGATATGTTTTACAGAACTGCTGGCTCCTTGTGGGTGGGGTCAGTTTATCCACCTGCACGCTAACCCCTCCCACAAAATCACTATTAATTCTTATTTGATAAAATTTGAGTGGTGACAGGCAATGTGAATAAGCTGCTAGATTGTATATACTGTAGACTGAACCAATATATAATCCCTAGAGACCTCCCCAGCGAGAAAATCTGTGAACTGCTAAACGTTAAAGGAACTTTAAAAATAAAAAAAATAATTGAAAGAGAAATAGATAGATCTATAGATAGACAAATAAATAGAAAATATAATTATTTTTCATATTTTTAGTATTATAAGTAGCTACCTCGCCCCACAAATCCATTAATATGCTTTAGGCCTCGTTCACACGGCTTATTTTGCCGCGGATTGGCGCTGTACTGCGCGCCGGATTTGCGCTGCAGTATGGCGCCAATCCGTCGGAGTAATTACGGTAATCCACTGCTATCATAGAGAACAGTGGATTCCGTCGCTCCTCCCCGCTCGGCGAATCCGCCGCGGGGGAAGAAAGTGACATGCACATTATATACGGCGCGTACGTGCCGTAAACAATGCATTGTCTATGGGGCCGGGGCGCGGCGCCCCCCCCGCGCTCCGGCCCCGCCCCCTCCCCGCCCCTTATTCACGGCGGATTTGTGAGCGCAATCCGGCTCACAAATCCGTCGGGAATAAGCCGTGTGAACACGGCCTTACAGAACTGCTGACTCCTCATGGGTGGGGTCAGTTTATTCACCTGCACTCTAACTCCTCCCACAAAATCTATAAATGTTTATTTGATAAAATTAGAGTGGTGACAGGCAGGCAATGTGAATAAACTGCTAGATTGTATATACTGTAGACTGAACCAATATATAATCCCTAGAGACCTCCCCAGCGAGACAATCTTTGAACTTCTAAACATTAAAGGAACTTTGAAAATAAAAAAAAATTGAAAGAGAAATAGATATATAGACAAATCGATAGAAAATAGACTTATTTTTCATATTTTCATTATTATAAGTGGCTACCTCGCCCTGCAAATCCATTGATATGCTTTACAGAACTGCTGGCTCCTCATGGGTGGGGTCAGTTTATCCACCTGCACGCTAACTCCTCCCACAAAATCTATTAATTCTTATTTGATAAAATTAGTGGTGACAGGCTATGTGAATAAGCTGCTAGATTGTATATACTGTAGACAGAACCAATATATAATCCCTAGAAACCTCCCCAGCGAGAAAATCTGTGAACTGCTAAACATTAAAAGACCTTTAAAAGTAAAAAATAATTGAAACAGAAATCGATAGATAAATAGATAGACAAATCAATAGATGATAGATATGAGATAGGTTATAGATATAAGGCAGATAGAAGATAAGATGTAAGATAGGTAGATGGATGATGGATATGATGCAGATAGATGATAGGTATAAAACAGATAGGTAGATGATAATAAATGATAGATAGCAGAAGTAGATAATAGACGCACAGATATAGATATAAGACAGATGGATTCATAGATATGAGGCAAATACTGTAGATAGTATAAAGACAGATACCATAGATAGATATGAGACAGATGTATAGATTTATAGATAAATGCATAAGTAATCAGATAGACAGAAAGATAAATATATAAATGTGAAGCAGCAAATTGATAGATGATAAATTGGAGGTATTATATAGATATAAATATGAGGATATTAAATGATTAGACATAGATAGATAGATACATAGATAGATAGACAGATATACATATGTGATAGATAGATAGATAGATAGATAGATAGAGATACATATATGATAGATAGATAGATAGATAGATAGATAAATGGATAGATAACATAGACAGAAAGATAAATAGATAAATATGGTGCAGTAGATTGATAGATGATACATATGAGGTAGGCAGATAAATGAATAGCAAGATGTGAGTTAGACAGATGAAAGGTTGATTGATAGATAATTTTTATTTTAAGATTGAGTAAGTAACAAATCATTTACTAGTTATCTTCCTGATATAATTGATCCCAATGTGGGGAGGTGATTATATTTGATGTACTACTTTGACTACTTTCTTATCTTTTAGCATTATAACGGATACAGTGGAAGCAGTGCTCGGTTATGACAGAAAGCGATCAGTATCATCAGTCTGTACTGGGTGGAAAAAGAGATTGCACAAGAGCTGACAAGCAGTCGTTCTTCAAAGGTGAGGGATTTGGAAGGATATGAACTTGGGCACCTCACAGGTCAAATTAAAAAATCAAAGCCAGAAACCAGGATGCTTGACATAGCTGAGAGAAGCTTCTGTGCTCAGTAGAACTAATTCATTCACCACTGCTGATGTGATACCCCAGGGCAGAAGCATCAGACAAGACCTCAAGCCTTACATTAGCCGAAGGAAGTATATGTAACAGAGGAGCAAGTATCAAACAATAGCCTCCAACACTAATAGTGAAAGATAGAGCCAGGATTCACCAAATAACTCACTTGTCCCAGACACATTTATGTTATATGTTTAATTTTTTAGGCCTCGAAAATTCTATATAATAGGAGTATTCAGGATTATAACTACAGTAGACAATAATAAATGAGATCTCTCCGATCTTGGATAACAGATTTCTGCTTGTTATCACTTTATAAATCTTACTATTGTGCTATTATAACAGTATGATGACAATTATGTAATGTGTAATATGTTTAATAATGAAGGGCACCACCATAAACATGCATAGAGTGCACGCCGCTGTGCCAAAAAAATGAATGCACCACTACTAAGAATGGAAGAAAGATATGGCACAAACCAAAAGCTGCACATCAAAATCACATCTTTGTTAACAAAACAATATCCGAACCTGAAAAGCGGATACAAAAATGTTAAAAGCACTTAAAAGCTACAAAATAGTAACAAATTAGTCCCATGTAAGAGACTAAAATACCACAAAAATTGACATGGACATTGCGTCCGAAAGACCCTATTAATTACAATGAGTCCATGGGGTTTCCGTCGTGGTGTCCCTCATTGGGATGAAAAAAACAGTGCAGGTTGCTACATTATTTTTTCCACCATTCTTGACTAAGCTGTTAACAACAGAAAATTTGCATAGACATGATCATAAATATTGTAATATCAAATAGCACAAAAGGAGAAAACAGAAGACCAATATTCCCAAATAAAGTCCATGTGGGTTCACTGGTCCTATATCTATATGTATCTAAATCTATAAATTGCAAAATCACCGGTGTATCAAATACTTATTTTCCCCACTACATCGATATATAGACAGACAGACAAATAGATATAGAAAATATATGTACTATTATAATAGAATAATGAATATTATTGCTGTACTAGGATGAGTATTATATTATTATGATATTATACTATTATAACAATATAGTAGTAATGATTACTACAGTATTACCATGTTTTTATTACTAGTATGACAGTATAATGATCATTATATAATTATGTAATACTATTGTAAATATTCGCTTTGTAGTATAATTATTATATTATCATGTTTAATAATAAACAGGCACCACCATAAATATGCATAGAGTGCACGCTGCTGTGCCAAAAACATTAATGCTCCACTACTGGCACATAAAAATCGCATCTTTAGTGACAAAACAAGATTGGAATCTGAAAAGCGGATACAAAAATGTTAAAAAAACTTGGGGCGACGTGTATGATTTTTGCCGTTCAGATGTAATTTCTTTGCGCACATTAGTAGCGTAGAATCTGCGCCTGAATCTATGAACCTGTTCTACTGTGGGTCATAGATTTAGTGCTCTCTAGCTACAAAGCGACACTTCTGGCTCAGGTAAACCGCTTTTAAAGTGCTCTACCTGTTCCAGCAGTAATGCAACTGGATTTGCCGCACTGAATCTATAAATGTGTAGCTTTGTACAGTTGTAGTGCGACGCCTCCAGCACGTCCCCCGATCTCAGGCGGTCCCCCGATCTCAGGCGGTCGCCTGATAATGTGCCTGATATTGGAGAGCGCCTGGTTAAAAGATATAGGGAACAGGGCTGCGCCAGTTTTTGGGCTGAAAAGACGCCAGACTTCTTACACAGCCCCGTACACACGTGTCTCCCTTAAAAACTACAAAGTACTAACAAATTAGTCCCATGTAAGAGAATAAAATACCCATTAATTGACATGGACACGGCGTCCGGTGGACCCTATTAATTGCAATGAGTCCACTGGGTTTCTACCATGGTGTCCTTCGTTGAGACAAAAAAACAGCGCAGGTTGCTGAGCTATTTTTTCCCCATTCCGGCCATTATCAGCATGTTAGTGTATCACTAAAATAACAATTGCTACAGTATTATGTCACTGTTGTTAGGCTACTATTATAAGGGTCAGTCCACACCATAGGGTTTTTGGTCAGATTTTCAGATGGTTTTCGGATTTGAAAACCGGCTGTCGACCTTCGACATAGACTTTGATCTGGTCCGCACTGAACCGTTTTTCTGCTGGACGTTTTTCACATCTTCCACTGGTTTTTTGGACAGAAGATGTGCATTTCAATGGTTTAGGGGGACAGATGAATCAGCAAACTAATTATAGAACCGTCCCCCAAAACCATGCAAAAGATGACAAAATACCTTAAGACAGAATCCGACCGGTATTTTGTCACTGCCGTGTGGTTGCTCCCTTACATTAGGATTGTTACATAATTATGTTATTGTTCTATTATTGTAATATTATAATAGCACTGATTACAATAGTATTATTACAGTGTTATGAATGATTTACTATTAATACACAGTGGGGAAAAAAGTATTTGGTCAGCCACCAATTGTGCAAGTTCTCCCACTTAAAAATAAGTATTTGGTCACCTACAAACAAGCAGGATTTCTGGCTCTCACAGACCTGTAACTGCTTCTTTAACCCCTTAAGCCGAACGCCTGAAAAGTAGTTAATGACCAGAATTTTTTTTTTAGTTTTTGCCTCCTTGCGTTTCAACAGTTGTAACTTTTGTATTTTTTCAATGTTGTATGAGGCCTCGTTTTATTCGAGATGAGTTGTACTGTATGGGGGAATAGTTTAAGTTCACTTATAAATAATTGCAGAATTTTTTTTACATTTTTTTTTATTTTTTTTTACACCATTCACATTTCAAACTTAATAACTTGTTATATTAATTCTACAGGTTATTACGGTCGCGTGGATACCTAATATGTGTAGGGTCTTGTTTGTGTGTGTAATGTAGGCACAATTATTTTTTATTAAATATTTATTTTTATTTTACTATTTATTTTTTTATTCTTTTTTTTTAACACTTTTTATGTTTTTTTACTTTTTTTTTTTAAATCCCATGAAGGGAGAACTATGTTACTTCTTTTTTTTTTTTTTTACACTTAGTAATGTATTAGCATATTCATATGTGCTAATACACTATAATCTGTGTCAGTCTGACACAGGCAGTGATCAGGGCAGCACACAGTCTGTCCTGGTCACTGGCTTATTACACAGACAGTCCTGGGGCTACTCTAGGTCCCCAGGGCTGACTGTGCAGCCGTACCCCGGGCTCTGTCGGGTCACCAGAAGTCCAGATCATCCAACAGAGCAGGAAAACCCTTTGCGCTGCGGTGACGAACTGCAGCAATCAAAGGGTAAAAGCATCAGGGAGCGGAGGTTTCCCCCGCTCCCCGGTGCTTGTAGGAACTGCACTGGAATCAGGGCTGTGTAGTAGAGCCCCGATCCTAGCGCTGCTGCGGGGCCCGGAGCCGCAAACTCTGATGTCTGCAGCGACGGCAAAAGACATCACTGCAGACAAACGACCTGCACCAGCCGACGTCAAAAGACTGTGCATGGTCGTTAAGGAGTTAAGAGGCTCCTCTGTCCTCCACTCATTACTTGTAGTAATGACACCTGTTTGAACTTATTTTCAGTATAAAAGACACCTGTCCACAACCAAATACTTATTTTCCACCATAATTTGCAAATAAATTCTTTCCAAATCAGACAATGTGATTTTCTAGATTTGTTTTCTCATTTTGTGTCTCATAGTTAAGGTCGACCTATGATGTCAATTACAGGCCCCTCTTTTTTAAGTGGGAGAACTTGCACAATTGGTGGCTGACTAAATACTTTTTTTTCCCCACTGTAGGACTATGAAGAATATTGTGCCAAGGTCTCTATCGCTCAACTATGACCATGATTATTTTGGTTGTACTAATATTAGAAGTACAGTATTACAGTATTATTATCCTACATTTTTTCTTCTTGTTATAATAGTATGCTGGTGATTATCATTAGTCTATAATTATTATTATTATTGTACTAATATAAAGTATGATGATCATTATTACAGTATTATGATATTGTATTATGTTGAATATTATCATGATTATTATTATTTTTGTGCTGTTATTATAACAGTATGAGGGTTATTACAGTGTAATCTACTCTACGGTTACTACTATGATAACACTGTGGTGATTACATTATCTTGATATTATGTTTATTGCTCCATCACTGTGCGGTCATGTTTTTTACTGTCCTGTTATTATAACATTACGGTTTTATCATACTGTGCTTGCAGTACGAATACTGCTCTAGGACGGTTACAGTTCTCATCATTCTTCTTTTAGCACAGTAATTTATTCACTTGCTTCTGTGATGCTTGTGAATAGGACTTGTGCACACAAGAGATTTTCACACAAATTTCAGCATAGAATTTGCATGCTTTGTTTTCACCTCTAACCGCGTCCTATTAGGGCATGTCCCCACGGCACGGGTTTTCGGACGGTTTTTTAGGCGGTTTGCGGTTTTGCAAACCGCCTGAAAAACCGGCCGAAAATTAGCACAATTGTGCTCTATGGAAAACCCGTGCAGCAGTCCCCACTGCCCGGGTTTTCCGCCCGGTGGTTTTGCCGCCCGCGGCCCGCTCAAAAATCATTGAGCATGTTCAGTCTTCCATCCGGTGTCCGGACGGAATCTGTGCTTCTCAATGGGAAGGGGGAGGGCTCATCGCGGAGAAAAGCCGTTCCCCCCACGGCCGTGGGGACGGCCGCAAAAGAGGACAAATACCGGCCGGATAAACCGACCAGTATTTGTCCGCTGCTGTGGGGACGCAGCCCTAATATTAGTAGGAATTTTTGCACCCGATAGTAGATAGGCATGTTGAAAGAAGTTAAGCAACATGTCGCTTCTAAATGTAGTAGTTTGTTGTGTAGCCAGGACGTGGAATAACCCTGTTATATAGAGCTAATCCAGACCACACTGGATTTTTGCCATGGACCCACGTTAGACTTGGATTTGTCAGGTGCTTATTAATACTATATTATCATTTTAAATTTTGTTATAGTATTAATACATGGCAATACATGGTGATAGTTACAATAGTAGGATTAGTATTTTTGTACTTTCAATACTATTATAGTATTACATTACTATTGGTCATGGGCAGCGCCGCAACCAGCATGTCAGGTCGCGGGTGCACCTGTGTCCTCTCCACTCACCGCTGGGGATGGGTGGCGCCAGAGTGCACATGTCGGGCTGCAGGCGCGCTCACTCGTTCTGCCGACAGGTACTCACCTACCCTTGCTCCTGCTCGTCCGCACCCCTCTGCTGGGAATTGCGGGTGTTTCCACTCCCTAGGCCACATGTGCGCTGGCTCTCTGAGAATTAAAGGGCCAGCGTGTCGGTAATTGACTAATTCTGGGCTCCTCCCCTACTTCCCTGCCGGATCTACAGTGCTCTAAGCCTTGGAAAAAGCGTTCCAGATCGTATTATTGTTCTACCATGTTCCAGTCCCTTTGCTTCGTTTCCCGACCATGCACCTTTGCCACCTGTCCTGACCTTCTTGCCTTTTCCCTGACTACGAGCCAGGCTAAAAATTCTGTACCACGCCAGACCTCTGCAGGCAAGTCGCGCCAGGGGTAGTGACCTGGGTGTTCGCTTGCCGCAGCAAGTTCAACCCACTTAGGGTGAAAACCAGCGCCCCCTTGGACTCTGCTTCTTGGTGCGGCTTATACCATCGCCTGCAGTGGTCCAGCGGATCCACTACTCCAGCCGTTACACCAAAATAAAGATTACTGTGTTATCATATTGAATGTTATTATACTATTAATACAGCCTCATGGTGATGATTACAGTAATACGATTTGTATTATTGTACTTTCAATGCGATTACAGTATTATATTACTATTACTATACCAGAATAACGATGATTATTATTACTGCATTATTTTTCACTATATTAATACAGAACACTTTCTTCCAGTCTCTGACCACAGCTGTGAACAAGGACCCATTTAGGGTCGGAAACACGTTAGCGTCTGTATATGTCCCCATGTCACTTTCCTGTGAGCTTTTAAAGGGGTTTTGCCACAATCTCATTTCATAACTCCTGTATCTAGCTCTTCAGCTCTGTGTGCTCAGAAGGGGGCGTGTGTGATTTGTTTGAATTGCATATCATGTGACCCAGCAGGATGACATCACCAGGCCTTTCCTCTCTCTAGTCAAAGAAAGGTCTGTTCATGTGTAGAACTGTAAGTAGCTACATTGTAGCTCAGAGGTAAAACTTTTGCCTCCAGGCACAAGGGTCCTCGGTTCAAATCCCTGCAGGAACCAAACCTGTGGATTTTTTTTCTCTTTATCAATGCACAGACCTGATTTAGGTTTCTTTTTTATTTATTTGCACTGTTTGACTAATTACTAAGGATCACAGAGGACGGGAGTAGAGTGACAGCACCTGGGGTTGAACACTCAGTAGCTGTCTGAAAGGAGAAGTGATGTCTGAGCATGTGCGACCAGGAGTGAGGCGCTCTCAGCCCTGGTCGTATCCCCTGGAGACGAGCTGTAAACAATGGATCACTAAAGGAGCAGCTAAAACAAAAACGGTGCAGAATTTTTAATAATGATGAATGGTGAAAATGTTTATTATTTAATTTACAAACTTCCCACGTCAATTTTACTTCATGGCAAAACCCCTTTAATATGGAATAAAGCTTTGTGAAAATCTCACCCGCTGGATTACTGGTCAGAGACTGGAAAAAGTGTTGTGTTTTAGAGCGGAGACCGACGGCTCTCCGTGCAGGACTCTGATTTCACTGCTTGATACACCACGAGGAGGAGCGGCGCGCAAAATAGTGGTGAGCTTTAAGGACTTTGTACTTACATTTATTTGTATATTAATACAGCCTTATGGTGATGATAACAAAAGCAGGATTAGTACTATTAGGCTATGTCTACACAGCATATGTCAAAATGCCGTCCAAAATCCGACGGCATATTAACATCGCTGGACTGCGTTATTTGGCGCAGATATTCGGATTTGCTCTCGGCCCCATACATTGAATGTACAGGAATCCTGCGATAGATCAAACAGATTTTAAAATCTGCCAGAATCCGGCAGATTTTTAAACCGGCAGGAAAAAAATCCGTGCTGTGTAGACATAGCCTTATACTTTCAATGCTATTACAGGGTTAGATTACTATAACTATACCAGAATAAAGAAGATTATTATTACTGTATTATCTTTGATGACTGTTATACTATTATTTTAGCCTTATGATGATAATTACAACAGTAGGGTTATTGTAGTCAATACTATTACAATATTAGGCTAGGTCTAGCACAGGTTTTTGGTGGGATTTTTGGCTGATTCAGTATTTATGACGACTGTCTAGCAGTAAGACCGTCTTTGTTGCCCATAGAAACCAATAAGAGCTCACAGCAACCAATCAGGGCTCATAGTGACCAAGCAGAGCCCATATCAACCAATCAGATCTTGTAGCGACCAATTAGAGCACATAGCAACCAATCAGAACCCATAGCAACCAATGAGAGCTCATAGCAACCACCCGGAGCACATAGCAACCAATCAGCGCTCATAGCAACCAATCAGAGCCCATAACAACCAATCAGTGCTCATAGCAACCGATTAGAGCCCATAACAACCAATCAGAGCCCATAGCAACCATCAGAGCCCAATAACTAACTCAAGCTCATAGAGAGCCATAGCAACCAATCAGAGCCCAGTGAACAATCAGAGCTCATAGCAACCACCAAGAGCCATAGCAACCAATCAGAGCCCATAGCAAGCAATCAGAGCTTATAGCAACCAATCAGAGCTTATAGCAACCAATCAGAGCCCATAACAACCAATCAGAGCTCATAGCAACCAATTAGAGCGCACAGTGACCAATCAGAGCCCATAGCAACCAATCAGAGCTCAGCTTTCATTTCATATAGTGTTCTTGAAAAATAACAGCTGAGCCCTGATTGGTAGCTTTCAGAAGCCTTGATTGGTTGCTATGGGCAACAAAGAAAGTCTTACTTCTAGACAGTTTTCATACATAAGGCCCCTTGATTGTATTCAGAATTCCCATAGAACAGAATGGAGAAATGTGCGCAACCGTAACCAGCTCTCTATTCGGAGCAGACACCTACAGGGGCCCGTTCCCAAGATAGATGGGTGTCTCCCAGGTGGGACCCACACCTATCACACTTTGATGGCTTATACTATCGATACGCCACCAAAGTCTATGGCAGGAACACCCCTTCAAGTAACTCGCCTGTGCTATTTTTTGGACGTATATTGTGCCATAAAAATTGCCGTTGCACTGTTCTATAGATGTATGAACAGATGTACGGCCAAAGGTTGTGCAATGTGCGCCTGGCACGCCAATAATGCACCAAAGTTTGGAGCATAACACTTTCATTCATTCTGTCGTATTATACTCTCCTCTATATCGATTTAGAACCGGTGTTTAGGTGCCAAGTTACATAGATGATGCCCAAAGCTTCTCCTGCTATGAAGATACAGTATATTACGAAAGAAACCAGCAGGGAATGTCCGACCAAAAACAACCTGGTGTTAAAAGGGTAGAAATTGCATCATTGTTTCTGAAAATATCTTAAATCTGAAAAAACACGACAATTTTTTGGGCCACATTCACAGCTCAATGGCTGGACTAGACTGAACCGAGTAGCAGACATCTCTGGCCTATATGCTACCTGGGAAAAATTAACAGGTGCAGCTAATTGCTGAGCAGCAGCTCACACACCCCACTGCTAGGGGAACAATTAGAGGATAAAAAACTGCACATTAACTTAATACCTGTTCACACCAGTATGCAGAAAAGCCACCGTATAATGCATGGGGAGATTGCACAAATGCAAAAATACCAATAAAAAATTATCATGTTTTTTGAGTAAGTAATGTCCCATTTTTTTGTATGTGTAATATCTTAAATCTGCTCACCCCGACTAAGCGTCTTCTGTTTGTTTAGATGCGCTGAGTACTGTTTGCATTTACAGGTCTCTACACAGACAACATTCACCTATACTTATAATCCCTATACCAAACATCTCCAGTCAGATATGGCCACTGAGCAGCTGGTAAAGTACAATTCATGCTGCATTACAATCTGCTGTACTGAAGAGGGGGTGTCTGTAAACCCCTCCAGGGCTCTAACAGATGACACAGGAAAGGGAACGTCATCCATGTACAAAGCACAGACACAAATATTTTGAATTGCTTTGATTTTACCCATGTTCTGTGGTCAGTGAAGCATGACGGGAAGACTGCACTCTATTGTGGAAATATTTTAGATTTTTTTTTTTTAAGCAGGAAACAAAAAGAAATGTAACAATAATTTGTAACAGAAACTAGAAAAATAGAATTAAGGAACTGAACCAAGAGGGGGTTTGTTTTGGTAATATAATACTCTACTGTATAATGACATTATATGATACTATAAGGCCTTGTCCCCACTGCACGGGTTTTCGGCCGGTTATTCAGGTGGTTGGCGGTTTTGAAGACCGCCTGAAAAACCGGCCAAAAATGAGCACAATTGTGCTCTATGGAAAACCTGTGCAGCAGTCCCCACTGCACGAGTTTTCCGTCCGGCGGTTTTGCAAGCACAATCTTCAGTCCGGTTTTCGGACGGAATCTGTGAATGTGAAGGGGGAGGGCTTTTCTCCGCTCATCAAGGAGAAAATCCTCCCCTCCCCCCCCACCCCCCCGCCGCCGTGGGGATGGCCGCAAAACAGGACAAATACCGGTTGGGTAAACCAACCGGTATTTGTTCTCTGCCGTGTGAACGTACCCTAAGGCCTTATCCCCAAGGCGAGGGTTTTTGGACGGTTTTACAGATGGTTTTGAAATCCACTGCACGCATTTTCCCACCGGACAGTTTTTTACACCGCCGAGCATGTTCATTCTTCCGCCCGGTTTTCGGAATATGAACACGTCCATGTGAAGGGGGAGGGCTTTTCTCTGCAAACCACGGAGAAAAGCCGTCCCCCGGTGGCCATGTTCATGGCCACAAAAACAGAGCAATTACCGGTCGGGTTAGGCTATGTTCACACGGCTTATTTCAGAACGTATTTACATCGGATTGCCGATCGTAAATACGTTCTGAAATCAGTTGAAAATCAGTTGCAAATAAGTGTCACTAAGTGTGGCACGTATTTGGAACTGATTTCCCGACGGATTCACCATCTCCAATCATGGTAGGTGGTGAATCCGTCCGTAAATAATTGTCATGTGAATTGTTTTTCCGTCCGGATTGCCGTCGTCAATCCGCGGCGGCAATACGGCACGGAAATACGCGTCGTGTGAACGACGAGCCGTATTTTCTATTGAAATCAATAGAAAATAGGCTGTGACTTATTTCTGACTGATTTGCCGACGGATTGGCGAAATAAGCCGTGTGAACGAGGCCTTACCCGACCGGTATTTATCGCTGCCGTCAGGACGTGCCCTAAGAAGGGTGTATGGGTGACGTCAGGAAAATGAGAAGTGACCGCGGGTTTTGTACACAGCGTGACAACAACCGCGGTCCTGCATCGGAGAAAAAACTTCTGCTATCGGGCCTTTTTTTGTCCGATGCAGTGGAGACATAGCCTTATACTGTTATCTTTTATTTTAGTAATTCTATACTGTTATTCTACCACACCATTATATTAGAATACCTCATTATGTTATTACTATACTACTATACCATTATGCTGTACTGTATTACTATGCTGATACATTTTACTACAGTAATTATATACTATTATTCTACAGTTGCACTATTCTATCACACTCTTAGGGTGCGTTTACATGGCGAAGACCAAAATACCAGTCGGATTTTTTTGGCTCGCAGGGGGGCGGCTTTTGTCCGTGGTTTGCTGTCCCCTTTCGCACCCACATGTTCATGTTCTGCCCGCAAACTGGGCAGAAGAATGAACATGTTCTAAGTTTTTTGGACCGCCAGTGGTGTAAAAGACCGTCCGGCGGAAAATCTTTTCCATAGAAGTCTATGGGGAATGTTGAATGTCGGTTTTCAGACAGTTTGTAAAACCGCAAACCATCTGAAAAAACAACCAATAACCCTCACCATGGGGACAAGCCCTATACTAGAATACCTCATTATATTAATACTATACTACTATACCATTATGCTATACTGCACTAATATGCAATTATAGCTTACTACACTAGTAATCAACTATATTATATTAGTACTATTCTAGTACCCTTTTACATTATAGTATTTTATAATACTATTCTAAGAGCAGAATAATGCTATACTGCTAAACAAACTGTAGTGTTATATTTTACTACAGGCAGTTCCCTTCTTACACCGTTCCGACTTGCATACGTCCCCTAGTTACAAACGGAGACTTATGGGGCGTGGCTGACATTTAACACTGAGTCACGCCCCATGATAACCAAGTGCCAGCATGCCACAGCTGCACATGAGATACAGAACGTTAGGTGAAATCTTCTAAAAAAAGGGCACAGACAGCAAAACAAATGTAAAAACTGTTCCCTGCACTATCCAAAACTAAAAAAAAAGGAATTGCATTTAATAAATCTACCTGTTCCGACTTACATACAATTTCAACTTAAGAACAAACCTACAGTCCCTATCCCGTATGTAACCCGGGGACTGACTGTATACTAATTCTATACAACTATACTGCATAAGAACCATTCTACGTCACTGTTCCATTAAACCATACTGTAATACTGTAACGGACTGGGGTAGTGGATCACCTGGACCACCGCAAGCGTTGGTAGAAGCCTCACCAGGGAGCGGAGTCTAAGTGGGTCCCGGTATTCACCAGAGCCCGCCGCAAAGCGGGATGGACTTGCTGCGGCGGGATTCCACCAGGTCGCTACCCCTGATGTGACTTGCTTGCAGAGGCAGCCAAGGCATAACGCGGTACAGAATCGGCAGGCAAACTCGTAGTCAGGGTCGGGCCAGAAGGTCAGGGCAGGCAGCAAAGGTTCGTGGACATAAGACAGGCGTAAACGGAACTGACGAAACGGAAAGAGACGAAACGGAGTGACAGAAGGCATCCTCGCATAGGTATGGGCACTATGGAATCGGCGAGGTCAGGGAAGAGGTGGAGCCATTATATAGGGTCAGCGGCCGGCAACACCAATTACCGGCGCACTGGCCCTTTAAATTTAACAGAGCCGGCGCGCGCGCCCTAGGGAGCAGGGACGCGCGCCCTGGCCAGCAGACGGCTGAGACAGAGCAGGAGCGTGGTGAGGTGAGTGACAGTGCCCGTGGGAGCGGGTGCGCCCGCGGACCGCGGGGCCACCCGCCCGGGGGGAACGGGGACCACAGGGACACGAGCGCGCCTGCAGCCCAGACCTCGGGCTGCAGCGCCGCTCGTGACAAATACTTCACTAATACCATACTCAGGGGTGCCGATAAGGCAGTACAGGCAGTACTCCTATCAGGGGCCCTAATCAAAAAGGGGCCCACTGACATGTTAAAAAATAGGAACTAGTAATGGGTGTGGGCCCCATTTGATTTGACTGCATGGGGCCCTGAAACGGTTAAAAGATGACTGATGGCAGCACTGACCATACTAATACTATAGCACTGTACCATTATACTATACTGTACTAGCATACACCTCATGTACTTGTATACTAAACTGATGCTTTTCTACTCTACTGTTATATTTTACTGTTATTATGTTAATACGATCCTATTATATTTTACTGTACTATTGATATCATACAAAATTGCACTATACTACACTGTCAGAATTTTCTCATATGCTGTTATACTATACAAATGATATCCTAATATACTGCACTATTATATTATACCGTAATACTATAAAAAATTACACTTTTAAGCTACATTATTTATATCACCCTGATACACTATGATTTATACATTTTTAGCTCTGCTTTTACTCATACATTTTCTTTATTTCTTTTCTTCAATTTATAAAAAAAAAAGATTTTACCACAAAATGACATTAACCTGATTATCATATCAGCAAAAATAAACCAGACTGCGCAGACCGATGACATCATATGATGACATCACGGTGACCGGATGAAATTACAGCTATTATAAGGCGGACTCTTCCCCGGGGCTCAGAGATTTGAATTATTTCCAATTTGTCAATTAACTGTTTTACATTTCCTGAACAAATCGCAGCTCGCTCTTTCTTTCTTAGACGATATTACTCATTGGGAACAATTTAGAGTCTCCCTCGGGGGGAAAAGAAAAATGCACTCAGATTCCTCTAGCACTTTATGGTAACAGGGAGAAAGAAAGATGGATTGTGTTATGTTTTGTAGCTCAAAAGACCATTTTACAAGTTACTACCCTGGGTCTGGGAGAGGCTTCTGTAAAACATCAGCGCCCGTGACACTCTGTGATAGTAGGAAGCTAGCAAACAGATTACGCTTAAAGGGATTGTCCAGGATTAAAAAAAAACATGGCTGCTTTCTGTGACACAGCGCCATACCTGTAAAATGGTTGTGCCTGGAACTGCAGCTCAGCTCTATTGAAGTGAGTGTGGCTGAGCTGCATTACCACATAAACGGCTCACAAAAAGTTAGGGATATTTGGCTTTCAGTTGAAAATTCAGGATAAAGATAAAATTTGTTGATTTTTTTTTAAATGCACTAAATGATCCATCTCTTCCTTTTAGATGCACTTGTCCAACTGTTCAATGTTTCAGGACTTTTTGCACAACTTGCTGATCTCTAAGTGTGCTTTCACATGCAGCAGTGTTTTTTTTTTCTTATTCAAGGAAACAAATTTTTCAGAAAGAGAAAAACAAAAGACAGAATATCCACAAAGCATGTCATAGATAAGTCATTCACATAAGCACACAATAATTACAACGGTGCCTTGGGGACAAAAGCTAGTAGGTAACGGAAAAACAATATCATATGTTTGGGCGCAGCTGCGTTTTTGATGCATTTTTGATGCGTTTTTCTGATGTGTTTTTTGTGCAGAAAGGCATAGCAATCAATGCTGTACATTTCTGCAGAAAAAACGCATCCAAAAAATGCATCAATAACGCACCAAAAAAATGCACTGTGTGAAAGTACCCTAACAAGGAGCTTAATGGCAAAATTCCCAACAGGTGTTTGATCCCTGAATCACCCAATAAATTTAGGGGATCAATTTGAATTGGGATTTAAACAGTCCTCCTCATCCTGCTGTTCACATTTTAACATCATGAGACCAAGATAACACCTTACAAGTGATCAATAGTACCTCGCCATTGTAAGACTTCAAGCAGGATGCTCTCAGACAGAAGTGACCACTGAGCTTAGAGTGTCACAGAGAGTCATCAGCAGCTTGTATCAGAGATACAGGGGGACGGGAAGAGTCACAGAAAGGCAAAGAAGTGGACGTTCTTTGGCTCCATCCCACACTGATGACCGCTTCATTGTAAACAATGACCTACGGAACCGGATGATAAATACCACACAACTCCAGGCACAAGTGAGAGGCGACCAAGTGTCACGTCAGACCATTCATAACCATTTACATCAGTGTAGTCTGCGTATCGACAGCAAACTGTGTCATTTCAGGTTTTCAAGAGATATTTCTTTCTTTTGTCTTCTTAAAAAATCTGCAAGAGAATCTTTGCAGAGTCCACAAGATTAAGGGGGACATGTATGAACCTGGTGGCGACTCACCCGTTCTACCTTTGTTTTTAATAGTGTAGGATCGGACATTATGCATGAAAGTGTCTCATAGCTCTTCATAAATGTGTCCCGTTCTACGCCGAAAGTAGATTTAGTCTCGTCACTCTGAAACTGATATGGATTTGTATGACAGTTCCGTGTCAAACTTTGGCGCATTGTACAAATCTGGTGCGACACGCCCCTTGCATCTTTGGCGCATTGAAAAGTGTTGTGTCTGGCGCAGACTGTGCTAGGTTTTGGCGTGAACAGACACCAAGAGAGGTAGCATGTAGCATAGGTTCCCACCTGAAATTGGGGTTACCTTGCCGCGGCAGGCGGGTTTTTACAGTTTTGATCAAAAATGTACACTAAGAACCCCAAGTTTTTTAATATATTTCATAGTAGCAGAAATGCTTTTCCAAAAGATTCTTATGTCCTCTTTGATCGTTTTTTAGTGCCTTAGATACTGATGTTGTATTGTTTTTGCATAGGTTTTGGCGTACGACGGTTCAAACCTCTATAGAGCAGGGCTCAAAGTTTGTTTGGCTCAAAGCATGGCAAAAAAATAGCGCACCATGTTAATACATGTCGCCCTTGGTACGGTTTCATTGCTGCAGATTTTATGCAGAAATTTTCCACGCAAATCTGGTCCATCTGAATGGACCCCTGCAGAACACAATGGAGTTAAAAAAAACCTGGTGTAAATAGCCTTATTGCATCTCCTATCAATTTATGTCTACATAGGACCTATGTGTCTCCATGGTAGCTACAAAAAAACCCGCAGTAACTCTACCTTCCATCTTTAACCCACTTCTGCTAACAAAAATCTGGTAAGTTAGCACCAAAGAAAGAAATGGATGACACTACAGAGTTTGTTTATGGTCTGTTACCATGGAGACACATAGGTCGGCATAGGAGCTGTCGGGACAAAACTGAAGATTATGTTTAATTTAAGGGGTTTTGCCACGATGTAATGTTGACGTTGGATCCTCCAAAATGGGTATTTAATCACTTTTCTAAATATATGTGATTACAAAAAGTGAAGCCTCTGAGAGCTACAGCTTTCTTTCCATGCCCTTAGTTACCTGACAGTTTACATTAGACACGACCAGGAGCTAATCTGGCCGGGCTTCTTATCTGATGACAGGGAACATGAAGGAGCTTGCAAGGGACTGTGGAGAAATATCCTGTCTTTTGTATAAAGAATCCCCTGGTTCTAATGTAATTATTTGTGTAAACATTGTAGACGCTCCCTGCCACTGCCTCTCTGCTCAGACCCCCCCTCTCTCCCCCCAGCATGACTCATCCTGCTGAGTTAATTTTGTCTCCTGATCAGATAACAGGTAAGGAACTGACTTCTTGGCAACACCCCTTTAAGACTATTTGTAAAGCTGCTTGATTGTCTGTGTTTTAGATGCATTGGAGGGATATGCTAATCAGTTGTGATGGCGGGCATGGCTTAAAGGGACCTTTGCAAGCAAATTATTATGGCCATGTCAACAAGAAAAACACTTTATAGATATGGTAGATTTTGATAAATACCAGTACCCCAAATATACACGAAAAATCAAAAATTACTTATACAACATAAATGTGTATTTAAAACCTAACTTTTATTAGAGACATTAAAAACTGGGAAACACTACAACAAAACAACCATTAATGTTCCTAAATTATAACGGGTATATTAGAAAGGAGGCACAAAAGAATCAACTACCACCACCCTACACAACCTATAATACCCTTCCTTACATCACAGGGTACTCGTCCTGTCAGGAACCTTACCCTACACAAAACTCACCCTTACACTACTCTGTTCAACGTCCCTATGTCAACAAAGCCTTATACTAATGAAGTCATTTTTTTGTGTCCCTGTAAATCCATCAATGAACCCCTATGTGACTTTTGCCCAACCATCTAAAGAGAGAGCTCCACAGAAATAATGTGCCCTAATCCTCACTATACACACAAGCGCTGGCACAGGCGCCCTCTGTAATATGCTGCTTCCTCCCTCGTATCATCTCGTCGTCATTAATGTGGAAAACGTGATCGTTTTCTTAAAGTCTCAGTAACAATAGTTTATTTACAGTTTATCAGCGCTGACAACGCGCCAGCACCTCAGACGTCCAAAGTAAACCCATTAGCGGAGCTTGAAAGGAAGCAGTTAATGCTATCTGGCATAAAATGACTTTAATAAGATTATGAGAACGATATTATAGACACTGAGCAAGTCAGCGACTAAAACTCCAGAAGAATGACCTCTTATTTATGGAGAAGGAGATCGGGTTATGGCTGAGGCCGATACTGTGTGGGTTAAGTCGCATAATGAATACAGCTCTATATAATGGGTGACCAACTAGATAAATAAATATGAGACAGAGAGACAGATAGATAGATAGATAGATAGATAGATATAAGATAGATAGATATAGGATAGATAGATATAAGATAGATAGATATAGGATAGATAGATATGGGATAGATAGATATAAGATAGATAGATAGATAGATAGATAGATAGATAGATAGATAGATAGATAGATAGATAGATAGATATGGGATAGATAGATAGATATGGGATAGATAGATATGGGATAGATAGATATGAGATAGATAGATAGATATGGGATGGATAGATAGATATGGGATAGATAGATATGGGATAGATATGAGATAGATAGATAGATATAGGATAGATAGATATGAGATAGATAGATAGATATGGGATGGATAGATAGGTAGATAGATAGATAGATAGATAGACAGACAGATAGATAGATAGATATATAGATAGATAGATAGATAGATAGATAGATAGATAGATAGATAAAGCTTTTTTCATTATTTGAGAGTGCCACAATATTTTCCTCTTTAGCTCTTGACAGGGGTCTTTTTTGCTGGCACCGACCAATGTATTTATTGCTGGAGGTGCCTCTTTTTTCTGTTTATATGATAGACAGATATGTGATAGATAGATAGATAGATAGATAGATAGATATGTGATAGATAGATAGATAGATAGATAGAAAGATAAATAATGTAAATGCATGGATAGATATAAATAGACAGAATGTAAATGCATGGATAGATAGATAGGCAGATAAATAGATAAATAGATATGAGATAGATAGATAGATAGAAATGTATATACTGTAGTATAAAACACTATTAATTCTACAATTAAGGGCCATTGTGTGAGGGGCCTGAAATGCATTAGATTTGTCTCTGGATGTCTTGTCCTTTTATCCTGCTCTCAATAAATCATGGATTTTACTGCATATCAAGCTGAGCTGGACATTCATTACTATTCATTCGCTTTGCCTGCGAGTCCGTGCCCGGCGGAGGTGTATCTGGTGAGTTGGCTGTTTTCCTTGCATGGTTTACTATTAGAGTATGTCCACACGATGAGTAAAATTTACTTGTTGGATTACTCTACGGTTTTCAATTATTTTCATATTATTAGATGTGGATTTAGGGTAATTTTCTTACCCGCGCGGTTTACAGTCAGAGAATAGGTCCATTCATTTCTATGTGGTCTTGCGGATCCGCATTAAACACATACAAATGTTTTGGACGCCTTTTATACTCTTGGGCCACATGTATGAAAACTGTTTAGGTCTAAAACTGACATTATTACCCATAGCAACCAATCATAAACTCATAGCAACCAATCAGAGCCCATAGCAACCAATTAGAACTCATAGCAACCAATCAGAGCTCATAGCAACCAATCAGAGCTCATAGCAACCAATCAGAGCGCTCCTCTCATTTTTTCAAAGCACTATATGAAATGAAAGGGGCGCTCTGATTGGTTGCTACAGGCTCTGACTGGTTACTATGGGCTCTGATTGGTTGCTATGGACTCTGATTAGTTGCTATGGGCAACAAAATGAGTTTTAGACCTAGACAGTTTTCATACATGTGGCCCAAGGTTTTTAGCCATCCCCATTGACATAAATAGTAAATTTGCACACATCTTCCACGTGGAATACGACCATAGAATGAGCACGTTCTAAGTTTTTTTTTACATCTAAAAACCAACTGACAAAAAAACGTGTTGTATGACCACCAAAGCGCATGTTCTATTGAGGTCAATGGGGATGATTTACTTTCGATTCTAGGGTTTGTTCACATGATGTACTGCAGCGTGTACAGTATGCGCCGCAGTACATCGTGTCTTTCGGGAGCTCGCGTTAATACCTGCAGCCCTTCGGCCCCATTGACATTCATAACTCACGGCGCGTATTCGCCGCAAGTAACTGACATGTCACTTATCTCCCCGGGCCTACAATACGATCAGATTGTGCGAGCGAGGAGAGGAGGTATAATCCATTGTTCTCTACGAGCGCTATGGATTACCGTAATTTCTCGCTCATATTAGAACGCAAATACACAGCGAAATGCGCGCCGAAATTACCCCGTGTGAACATAGCTTTAGACGATTATTTCAAGTCAGAATCCGCTTGAAATACTGGTCACGTGGCCGGAGCCCTGGGCCTCCACACACTCCTTCATTTTTTTTTAGGCTTCATTGGTGTTTCTATAATATTTTATGTGATTCATAGATCAAGTAATTTAGTGTTTTCTCTTCAAATCACAATTTCTAAGATGAAAAAGATGCCACAAGATGCCAAAAGAAGCAAACATTTACACATGTACATTTTTTAAGCAGAAGTCAAAATGAAGGAGGTCTACAGAAGAGCTGAGCAGATTAATACATTGTTCTGTGGGGAAAGAGTCACTGCAACTTGTATTTTATTTATTTGAATCCCTGCTAATTTTGGATTAAGGAGTCCAGTGGGCGGTGTTATAAGTGACTGACAGCTCTCTCTGTATGCACAGTCATCCAAGAAAGGCGGTCAATCACAGATAACCCCGCCCACTGGACTCCTTAACCCAGAATAAGCAGGAACTTCAATGAAAAAAAATACAACTTCTACTGAATCTTTCCCCACAGAACTACGTATCATTCTGCTCTATAACATGGGCCCGCAGATCAGATCGCATGCTCAGTGTGACAGCTTCCCTTTAACCGTCTATAAGAAACTCCAGTCACATAATGGTTTACATGACAGAAGGGGTTAATACCGGTTCCACAGATGACTTCATGCTGGGTGGGTTAAATATTACACTCAATTAGTCCTGTGAAGCTAATTTGGTGCAGATTAGGGTCCCAGCCAAAATGGGGTTTAGCAGCATTTGCATGGTTTGGGTGGAGATCTCTGAGACGTGTCTGCTCTGCCTGGAGAATTGATTAAGTGAGATTTCGGAGCCCTCTGGGGGTGATTTACCTCTATGGACAGACGCTGAAACTTAAAAGGTATCCGAATTCTGCGGTATGTGAACCTGCACCCTCCTGACCAGATGTATTGAAGAAACAGTCCTCATTTCCATCAAGCACTGCAATTCAGACACCATTCAAGTAGTCTGGTTTAGGACTTAATTTTAAGAAGACAAATGTAGCAGAGCTGTGGTTGCCCGTGCAGCAGAGCTGAGGTTGCCTGTGCAGCAGAGCTGAGGTTGCCTGTGCAGCAGAGCTGAGGTTGCCCGTGCAGCAGAGCTGAGGTTGCCCGTGCAGCAGAGCTGAGGTTGCCCGTGCCGCAGAGCTGAGGTTGATAATATAGCAGAACTCAGTTTGGTAAATGTAGTGGTGCTGTGTCAGTATTGCAGGGCTAAGGCTAGGTCCACACCACGTTATTCCTGATGTAACCAGGTATTGGTCGGGGGACCTTTTGGGTGCGTTTACACGGGATTTCCCGACCGGTATTTGGACTTTTTTGGCACGCAGGGGGACAGCTTTTGTCCGCAGTTTGCGGATTCAAGCCCACCCCCTTCGCACCCACATGTTTATCTTCTGCCCGAAAACCAGATGGAAGAATGAACATGTTCCAAGTTTTTCGGACCGCCGGCGGAGCAAAAAACTATCCGCCGGAAAATCCGTGCAGTGGGGACTGCTACATGGATTTTCTATTAAAGCCTATGGGGAGCGTTGCTTGTCGATTTTCAGACGGTGTGTAAAACCGCAAACCATCTGAAAAACCAACCACTAACCTGTGCCGTGGGGACGAGCCCTTTTCCCCAATTCACTGAGCTTGTCAATGTAGCTGAGCTCAGTTTGTTTATCTACCATCCGCATTTTACCTCCATAGCAGAACTGAGTTTGTTAATGTAGCAACGCTGAACCTATGAATGCATCAGATCTATACCTGTTAACAAAGGAAAACTAAGGGCCCCATTATGAATGCGCATGCGCCATTTTTGTAACTCTGCGCCGACACACCAGTTCTAAATAGATATAGAGCAGAGTGTAATACGACAGTATGAATGAAAGTGTTATGCGCCAAACTTTGTATGGCAGTTTCGCACCAAACTTTGGCGCATTAAAATGTATCGTCAGGCGCACATTGCAGCGAGTTTGGCTGTACGCCTGTTCAAACCTCTATAGTACCAGCAATATACAGCAAAAAATAGCGCAGGCGCATTCATAGATGTGGCACTAGATTTGTCCATTTGTCAGACCTGAGTTTATCAATGTAGCTGAGTTGGGTTTGTCAGTATTGCAGAGCTAAGTTTGTTAGCAGTTGTGAGGACTGATTACTATAGGGGTTTTCCAAGATATGGGAAACTCCTGGACAGAGTGGGACTGTGGTAAATTTAAAAAAATGTAGTCCTGCCTTCTCCCCACTCCCAGGAAAGAACAGAATTATGTGGGAACGGCGCTGTGACACCCAACATAATTCTGGTGAGTGCAGTTTTTTTTTTTTTTTTTTTTTTTACCTCATTCCTGGCCTACAAAAATATCAGAAAACCCCTTTGATGTAGCAGCAGTGAGTCAACGTAGTTAGGTTGAGTTGGTTAAACGGGTTGTCTCACTACAAGGATTGCTTTTTCTATTAAAGATCTTGCAAAAACAAATCACTTTGCAATATGTGTTCATTAACAGTGTCCTACCTATTCCTAGATATACCCTCTTCTATTGGCTGCATCAGCTCCTCGGGTCGCTATAGTTACAGACCTGTTTAATATCTCCTTATAAGCTGCCAGCACTGGTTGCTATAGCTACAGACCTGTTCAATCTCTCTTGATAGGCTGCCATTGCTGGTCGCTATAGCTACAGACCTGTTCAATCTCTCATGATAGGCTGCCAGTGCTGGTCGCTATAGCTACAGACCTGTTCAATCTCTCATGATAGGCTGCCAGTGCTGGTCACTATAGCTACAGACCTGTTCAATCTCTCATGATAGGCTGCTAGTGCTGGTCGCTATAGCTACAGACCTGTTCAATCTCTCATGATAGGCTGCTAGTGCTGGTCACTATAGCTACAGACCTGTTCGTCCTCTCCTTATAGGCTGCCAGCGCTGGTTGCGATAGCTACAGACCTATTCAATCTCTCCTGATAGGCTGCTAATGCTGGTCGGTATAGCTACAGACCTATTCAATCTCTCCTGATAGGCTGCCAGTACTGGTTGCTATGGCTACAGACCTGGTGTCTTTAGCAGTGTATCACTGCAGACCAATAGTAGCCAGTAAACACCCTGAATTCAAAAATGAAACTGAAAAAACAGGACTGAGGTAAGATGAATCCCCTTTAATCTAGCAGATCCTCAACAACTTGGCAGAGTCGGGTTTGTTAATGTAGCAAACTTGAGTCTGTAAATTAATCAGATCTTAGTTTGTTAACGTAGCAAAGTTAAAAAGTCCATATATCAGAGCTGAGTTTCTCCATGTATCAGAGCTGAGTTTCTCCATGTAGCAGAGCCGAGTTTGCCATTTAAGGGAAAAATACCGCTGTCAAGCATGAAATAAAAAAACCTGGAAAATCAAATAATTATGCAAATCAGTCAATGTCCCATAAAGATTGTGCAGTCAAGAAAAAAATTCACACACACATCTCCCCAAGTGTTCAGCCTATGGCAGGCAGCAGTCACAGCACAGTGCCATGCTCCCAGCAGGAGGGTGTCGGGTAGGAATACAGTACAGGGAGGCTGCAACAAAACCATCAGGTCATTTATTAACAGTGACGAGCCCCTTTAATTAATAGACGCACAAGTTCACCGAGAGGTTAATACAGAGCCGGGCATTGAGGGCCCAAGTGTCAATCACAAGATGGATGGATATGAATATTCTGAGAGATCTCATCTCCCTCCTGGGACGCCAGGAGGGGACATTACAGTAGATCTGATACAAAAGGGACATTCATCCGTCTCGTTACTCAACAGCCGCTAATAAGTCACCATAATGAGTGACCCATATTAGAGAGGCAGCAGGAGAATACTATAGGATGAGGGGAGGTGCGGGGCATAACCCCATTCACATTAAGGCTGCCTCGTGGCATCAAAAAAATTGTTTTGATGGATTACTTAGTTGGAATTTAAAGAAGTATCCTGACTCTTCTGGCCCCCAAAGTGAACTCTATGTCAGGCCCCTTACCTACCAAGAAGGTACTTATGTGAGGTTAGTGTTCTAGATGGGCAACAGACTGAAAGCAAAATCACGGTCCCCCTGCCTGACAGTTTTTGTCATAATTTCAGCCAACATAATATCATCAAGTTGCCATATATAACCTACTAAATACAACCACAGTACACATAATACTACCAAATAGCTCACACATAATGCTGCCATATACTTACCAAATAAAAAGCAGTATTAAAGTAATATACCTTTAACAGCCCACAAAATACTGCCATATAGTGTCAAAATAATGCTACCAAACAGAATTCACATAATACTACCAAATACTTCCAACATAATGCTGCCATATAGAACCCCAGATACTATGCAGTATTTAAATATTCCTTTAACATTTCACAAAATACTGCCAGATAGTGCCAAAATAATATTACCAAATACAGTTCACATAATACTACCAAATAGCTCCCACATAATACTGCCATATACTTTCCAAATAACACTGCCATTTTGTCCCTACATGATATTCATTATTCAAATAATTTTCCCTTTTAATGTAAAAAAAAAGCCACAAAAAATTGCCAATATTATCAAATTTAGCCACTAATAAACTCCAAAATACTCCCATATGATACCAATAGTCCCCATAATTTGCCAAAGCCCCAATAATTATGCGCATTAAATAATATTTTTTTTCACCCACAAATATTTTTTTTTTTTTTTTTTTTTTTTTTTTTTTTTTTTTTTTTTTTTTTTTTTTTTTTTTTTTTTTTTTTTTTTTTTTTTTTTTTTTTTTTTTTTTTTTTTTTTTTTTTTTTTCCAAGACCAAATGAAAATTAAAGGGGCCCTTTGGCAAAAATTTAAAATAAATTAAATATTTTCCACATAATACTCTATATAATTCACAGATAGTTCTGCCATACTTTATAATCTACAAATGATATGCATCATTCAAATATTCCTTTCTGAGCCCATAAAACACTACCAATACACTACTGTCAAATATAGTTGATAAAATACTACCATAGCTCCCACATTATACTTCTATATATTTCCCACATTAAACTTTCATATAGTTCTCACATAATACTGTCATACAGTCCTCAAATAATATGCAATACTCATAGATTTCTTTTAAGAATCCACATTATACTCTCAAATAGAGCAAAGATAATACTACCAAATATAGTCAATATAATGCTACCAAATAGATTCCATATTATACTTACATTTAGTTCCCACATTAAACTTTCATAACCTTCCTACATAATACTGTCATATAATCTTCAAATAATATTCCTTTAAGAGCCCACATAATACTGCCCTAGAGTGCTAAATTAAAACCACCAAATATAGTCCACAAAATACTACTGAAAGGTTTTTACATAACACGGCCATTTAATCGCTAAGAATATGTAGTATTCGAATAATATTTCATCATAATACTGCAATAAAGTGCAATGATGATACCATCAAATATAGACTGTATAATACTACCAAATAGTTTTCACATTACACCTCCATATAGTTCCCACATAATACTGCCATATAGTGCAATGATGGTACCATCAAACATAGTCAGCATAGTACTACCAAATAGTTTTCACATTACATTTCCATATACAGTGAAGGAAATAATTATTTGATCCCTTGCTGATTGTGTAAGTTTGCCCACTGACAAAGACATGAACAGTCTATAATTTTAAGGGTAGGTTCATTTTAACATTGAGAGATAGAATATCAAAAATAAAATCCAGAAAATCACAGTGTATAAATTATATAAATTTATCTGCATTTTGCTGAGAGAAATAAGTATTTAATCCCCTGCCAACCAATAAGAGTTCTGGCTCCTACAGACCTAATCAACTCGTTACCTGCATTAAAGACAGCTGTTTAAATAGTCACCTTTATAAAAGACTCCTGTCCACAGACTCAATTAATTAGTCAGACTCTAACCTCTACAACATGGGCAAGACCAAAGAGCTTTCTAAGGATGTCAGGGACAAGATCATATGAAGCTGGAATGGGCTACAAAACCATAAACAAGACGCTGGGGGAGAAGGAGACGACTGTTGATGCAATAGTAAGAAAATGGAAGAAATATAAAAAAGACTGTCAATCGCCATCGATCTGGGGCACCATGCAAAATCTCACCTCATGGGGTATCCTTGATCATGAGGAAGGTGAGAGATCAGCCTAAAACTACACGTAGGGAACTTGTTAATGATCTCAATGCAGCTGGGACCACAGTCACCAAGAAAACCATTGGTAACACATTACACCGTGATGCCTGCAAGGTCCCCCTGCTATAGAAGGCACATGTGCAGGCCCGCCTGAAGTTTGCCAGTGAACACCTGGAGGATTCTGTGATTGGGAGAAGCTGCTGTGGTCAGAGGAGACAAAACTTGAGCTCTTTGCCATTAACTCAACTCGCCGTGTTTAGAGGAAGAGAAATGCCTATGACCCAAAGAACACAGTCCCCACTGTCAAGCATGGAGGTGGAAACATTATGTTTTGGGGGTGTTTCTCTGCTAAGGGCACATGACTACTTCACTGCATCAATGGCAGAATGGATGGAGCCATGTACCATAAAATCCTGAGTAACAGCCTCCTTCCCTCCACCAGGACATTGAAAATGGGTCATGGCTGGGTCTTCCAGCAAGACAATGACCCATAACATACAGCCAAGGCAACAAAGGAGTGGCTCAAAAAGAAGCACATTAAGGTCATAGAGTGGCCTAGCCAGTCTCCAGACCTTAATCTCATAGAAAATTTATGGAGGGAGTTGAAGCTCCGTGTTGCCAAGTAACAGCCTCAAAATCTTAATGATCTAGAGATGATCTGCAAAGAGTAGTGCGTAAACCTCATCATCAACTACAAAAAATGTCTGACTGCTGTGCTTGCCAATAAGGGTTTTGCCACCAAGTATTAAGTCTCGTTTGTCAGAGGGATCAAATACTTATTTTTCACTGTAAAGTGAAAATACATTTATATAATTTATACAATGTGATTTTCTGGATTTTATTTTGGATATTCTATCACTCACTGTTAAAATTTACCAACCCTTAAAATTATAGACTGTTCATGTCTTTGTCAGTGGGCAAAGTAACACAGTCAGCAAGGGATCAAATAATCATTTAATTCATTGTAGTTCCCACATAATACTGCCATACAGTGCAATCATGGTACCATCAAATATAGTCCGCATAATACTACAAAATAGTTCTGACATCATAATTTATATAGTCCCAACATAATCCTACTTTACAGTGCAATGATGATACCACCAAATATAATCCACATAGAATCAAATAATATCAAATAGTTCTAATATTATACTCATCCAAATAATATGTATTATTCAAATAATATTTCTTTTCGAGCCCACATAATACCGCCATATAGTGGTAAATATTATTGGGTGGTTTTAGTTCCCCGAGCACCTAAGCTTTATTAATGTTTAGTCTGCAACCTGCTAAAAACAACCCTGCTCTTATGTGTCAGACCGGAAGGAATATACAGCTGTATCACACACGAGAAGCTTAGATAAGTGGCAACTTTTCGGACAAGATGACCGTTGCTTCATAGTAAAGATGATATGGGAATGTATCAAAATTCACTTGTCTTCAGCGATCTTCTTCAAGATGAAGAGGCTGCCATGGTGCTGACAGGCATACCAGCGTGTCGACAACTGCCGGGCAGCCCGGGTCACAGGTCCACAAGCAGGATGCGGGGCTGACCCTTGCCCAGTTGGTTTGGCCTATTGATAACACAGCTGTTATTTGCCATTGTATCAGGTAGACCGTGGGAGATCGATCTTATACACTGCTGAGCTCCCCTTCATCTCATATTCTCAAGTACTGTAGGCTGAGCCAGCAGCTTCCAGGGATTGAGTGCTGCCATTTAAAGGCACAGAGCCCCATAATGATGAGGATTATTGTGGACTACTGAGCGGGATCCCTGTCTCTGTCCCTGCTGTTGTCTCTCTCTTCATATTGATAAGATCTCAGTAGATTTATCAATGACAAAAGCATAAAAACAGAATACACATCAGAGGGCTGCACTTGGTAGGGGTTCATCTTCAAACAGTGTAACCAAGTATACAGCAATGCAAACATGATCTATTATTACACTGCATGAAATTGTGGATATAAAGGGCAACATCATTACATTAACCATTTCTAGAACAGACTGTCTGTGCATGATGGGAGTTGTTGTTTTGCAACAGTTTTGGACCACTGCCTTGGAGCATAGATTTCTGAATTCAGTTTTTCATTTTAGCTTCCTAGGTCGTGGCCAAGATATTTGAACTGTTGCCTGGGTGTCTCATTTAGGACTCTCATCCATTAAACGGGTGCTCTCCTCGTGCGATTTCACAGTTCCTGCTCTTTACAGCCAGCTCCATGCTCACACTTCCTGTTGCAGGCTGTGGGTGGTTCTACAGCAGTGACGAACATTTTAGCTCTGCTATTGTTAGCTGAGCCTTTTGGAGGGACATTGCTAAAATAATGGTTTAAACAGCAGAGCAGTAGGTTACAGGTCTCTAAAGGGTTAAAGTATGTCACTAATATAGATAAAGGCCAATGCAGCTGGAGCAATAAGAGCAGAGAGAGGTGGTTAGTAGCCTAGGGAAGCCTGTGTACACAAGCAGATAAAATAACTGCTCCGGCTACATATTTAAAGGCAATCATACCCCTTTAACTAGAGTGGAGAAAGACCACCAAGAGTGTCCCTCGCTCTGGAGGACCTGGCACATCCACGTATTGCAGGAAAGGAAATTGGTTTAATGAGAACTGTGTAATATTTCACTTCTCCTGCAGTGGCGCCGCAGAGGAACTGAACACTGCCTGCTAGGTTCCTTAGACATATTGCTAAGATGGATATGAGCCCCAGTTGCAGGCTTCCTCCTCTCCCCACCCCCCACCCAAAAACATATATATAATTGACAAACTGGGCTGCACACATCCATACTAGCCAAACTGGAGTGCACAAAACTACACTAGCTAAAGTGGACCAAACACATCCATACTGGTCAAACTGGGCCCCACATATTCACACTTGTCAAACATCCATGCTGCCCAAACTAGAGTAACCAAACAGGACCATACAAAGCCACACTAGCTAAACTGGACCGCACATCCATACTGGTCAAACTGGGCCACACACATCTATACTGGGCAAACTGGGCTGTGCCTCGTGTGTGGACCACAGGTCAGCGTCCGCTCATCCTGATAAACTTTTACATTTTATTCACAATGAGAAATGACTTGGCTGCAAAGCGCAGAGACTCACATCGCGGGTGGCAACATTTCATCAGTGACTACATTGAGTTTATATGTGCTCCTTTTGTTTTCCAGATGTTTCACGTAATAACCACCTGAAGATGTAGCATTGTAATAAACTCCCTAAAAAGGATAGGTTTCTACACAGGGACATCATTTCATGATGGTTCTATCTATCTATCTATCTATCTATCTATCTATCTATCTGTCTGTCTATTTTATGTCTATCTATCTATCCGTCTATCTGTCTATTTATCTATCTATCTATCTGTCTGTCTATTTATCTATCTATCTATCTATCTATCTATCCGTCTATCTGTCTATTTATCTATCTGTCTATTTATCTATCTGTCTATTTATCTATCTGTCTGTCTATCTGTCTATCTACTTTTTAATGAAACTCCTGAGTTTATATGTTCTGGTGTTTTTGTGGGTTTCATATGGTCCCCTGGTTTCCCCCACACACACTGATAAGTGATTCTAGAATTTGGGTTGTGAGGCCCATTGGGGTCAGAAACAGATTTAAGGATAATAATCACTGTACATCGCTGTGGAATATGTCAGCGCTATATAAAATTAATCTATGACCCAAATCAGTCAATTGTCGCCGGTATATGGCGCGTTAAACGTCCCCTTGTAAAAGTGAACCATCTACTTGGTAATTGCTTGTATTAACCTCTGCTGGAAATTACAGTCGTCCTGAAGGGCAGCAATAACCCTGTTCCTGGCGCTCTCAAAGGGACTGATGTTTGATCTGAATTTTTCCCTTATTAGCAGCATTTCTGGTAATTAGTAATATCATTAAAGCGTCTTCAGTACTTTCTTCCAAGAAACACAAAATGAAAAGTGATCCGTCTGTATTTAGGATAATTATTGGTCCTATACATGAAATTACAGAGCGCTGTGCTGTGACAGGCAGGATCCCTGGGGCACAGTGTTTTCCTATCAGGATCTCATAGGACTTTCAGTCTTTAAGAGTTTGCGGTTGTTAAGACCTTGGAAGAACGCGCCCTCCTGGAGGATGTTTTTGTAATTTATTGGGCTGCCATTTTTGGTGCTCTCCAATAAATAAAGTTCTGAGGGAATCAGCATGCACAAAGAGATATATGTCTCCTATAATAGATCCGCGGTCAGGAATGCTGGGAGCGCGGCACTATAAATCTACCGCACATTTTCCCTTTTAGAAAAATTGTTCTCATAAACCATAACCTACTACAAGTTGGAACGACTCTAGAGCTGCGTGTGTTCTTCTCCGCCCATACTACTACCTTCACAGTAAGATTATTAAAGGGTAACTCTGGAGAAGATTGTCCTTTCCTGTCGTAATTTCTTATGGGCACTTTCGTTAGACTCCCTAATGGATACATCAGATCACCATGCAGAGTCTATTTAGGTAGTTGCCTAGCAACAGATCTGGGTGACTACTTATGATCTGCACACTCATCTGTAAATCCAGCGTGGTCACTGCTGATAGAGTAGGTAAACTGGCCCCCAACGCAGGCAATAGCTCCCAAGCACCAAGCTCCCTAAAATTGTGCATAATTCAGAATGGTACCTACAGTGCAATCACTGCTATATGTGTACTTATATACATTGCCTGCCAGAGAGTGCCATCTAGTACAATGCTCCAACCAGAGAGTAGCCTCCTGTGTAAAGAGTACCCCCATATATAGTATCCCAGCCAGAGGGCACCCTTTATACGATACCCCCACCATAGAATGTCAGCATATACAGTGCACCAGACATAGAATGCCACATATACGGTACCCCACCATTGAACGTCCCCAAATATAAGGTCATATAGTGTGTTATACACAGAGCGCCATCCAGAGAGTGTCCCCATATATAGTATCGCAGACGAAGAGTGTGTCATACACAGCACCCTAGCCAGAGAGTGTCTAATACAGAGTGCCCCAGCCAGAGAGTGCCTGACGTACAGTGTCCGAACCAGAGAGTGCCCAATATATAGTGCCCCAGCCAAAGAGTGCCCAATATATAGTGCCCCAGCCAAAGAGTGTCCAATATATAGTGCCCCAGCCCGAGAGTGCCCAATATATAGTGCCCCAGCCAAAGAGTGCCCAATATATAGTGCCCCAGCCAAAGAGTGCCCAATATATAGTGCCCCAGCCAAAGAGTGCCCAATATATAGTGCCCCAGCCGAGAGTGCCCAATATATAGTGCCCCAGCCAGAGAGTGCCCAATATATAGTGCCCCAGCAAGAGAGTGCCTAATATACAGTGTCCGAACCCAAGAGTGCCCCATATATAGTTTGTCGGCAGAGAATAATACATAAACAGTAACCCAGTCAAAGGGTGTGTCCCCATATACATTGTCCCAGGCAAAGAATGTCCACAGAATCTCATATGCAATGAGCCAGAGAATACCCAAAATTACCAAACCCCGGCTATAGAATGCCCCTATCTACAGTGCCACAGAAAGAGAGAACCTGCATATATAGTACTCTAGTCCACATATACAGTGACCTGGCCAAAGAGTGTCCCTATAAATAGAGCTCCAGATAGAGAAAGCCCCAATATACAGTGTTCTAGTCACAGAATAACCATGAACAGTGCTCCTTAAAGAGAATATCCCTTATATAGCGCCCTAGTCATAAAAACCCTATATTTAGTGCTCCATAAAGAGAATGTCCCATTATACAGTGTACCAGTCACAGAATATCCCATATAGAGTGCTCCAGCTTACAGTGCCCCGAAAAGAGGATGCCACCATATACAGTGTTATTCATAGAATACCCTATATACAGTACTCAAGGCCATCTTTTCCATTGGGCACACTAGGCAATTGCCGGGGGCCCCAAAATTATAAGGGGCCCCAAGTGGGGTATGCTTGTCCCAAGAATACAAGAAACATACCCTGGATCCCTTGGTTGGCTTTGCTTATTTTACTCTTTGTGTATTTTTAGGATGTGCAAACCATGGAGGAGAAGGGAGCCAAAGGTTCCCTGCTCTGCCAATCAGTCTTGTAAGCTGCAGGCTGCCGGTGTCCAGACATAAGTGGCGTGATAATATGGGTGTGCTTGGGGGGCGGGGGGCCCTGATGCATGGCCTAGTGTGATGTCATGTATTTGGACAGGGCCCACTGCCATGTTCTGCCCAGGGGCCCATAATGCTGTTAAGACGGCTCTGACAGTGCTCCAGAAAGAGAATCTGCCAATATACAATGTAAAGTCCCCTTATATAGTGCTATATCCAGAGAGTGCCTGTATATATCACCACAAAGGGAGCCCACATGTACAGTGTCCCATATAGGGGGGGCCCAACACTACAGTAACCCCATGTACAGTGTCCAATCCAGAAGGTTGTCGCACATAATGAACCAGAAAGAGCCCTAATCAATACAGGGCTGTGCTATGTTGGCACCTGCAGGTCGTCCTGTGCAGTCCTTGGTATAATCTAACAGGGAAAATGAAAAGGGTTCGTCTGGGCCATAATCTACACAAGAGCTGCTGATACCTACATTTCGTTCCAGCTCTCGACATTCCTGTTCCAGGAAAAAAAATTAAAGGGATTAAACATTTATCCTCAATGTCACAGAATACCTGAGATTTCACGAGGCTGATCTCATACACAATATTCATTCTTTCTGTAAATTTGACTGAATGTTAAATCCCTCCTTAACAATCTTAGCATATGGTGCACTTCATGTTTTTAATATTGCATTTTCCACTGTTATCATCCCTGTACCCGTACAATGGTCTACAGGTTACAGACTGCAGAGTGTAGGAATATTCCCTTTATATTACAGACTGTGGATTATAGTCTGCAGATTGTAGATTGAGGTTTACAGACTGTAAGTCACACACTGCAGACTACTCATTGCAGGTTAAAGACCATGGGTTATGGACTAAAAAAATGATGGACTGTTGGTGACAGACTACAAATTACTGGCTGCAGATTATAAACTGAAGACTATGGAGTGTGGATTAAAGACTGCAGGTTGTAGTCTGAGAGGGAGAGGAGAAAGGAAGGGAGGAAGGAAGGAAGAAAGGAAGGAAGGAAGGAAGGTAGGGAGATAGGGAGGGAGGGAAGGAAGGAAGGAAAGGGAAGAAGGAAAGAGGGAAGGCTGAAGGGAGAAAAGGTAGGGAGAGTGGTAGGGAAGGAAGGAAGAAAAGCGTAGAAGAAAGGATAAAAGGAGGGAAGAGGAGGGGAAGAGGAAGGGATGGAGAGATAGAGAGAGAAGGGAAGAAGGAAGAAAGGAATGGATAGCGAGAGAGAAAGAAAGAAAGAAAGAAAGAAAGAAAGAAAGAAAGAAAGAAAAAAAGTGGGAAAGAAGGCAGAAAGGAAGGGATGGAGAAAAGAGGAGAAGGATGGAAGGAAGAAAGTAATGAAGCGAAAAAGGAGGATGGAAAGAAAGGAGGGAGAGAAGGGAAAAAGAAAGGAAGCAAGGGAGGGGGAAGGGAGTAAGGAAGGAAGAAGAGATAGGAGGGAAGAAGGTATTAAGGAATGAATAGAAGAAGGAGGGACGTAAAAAGAGAGAGAGGAAGAGAAGGAAGGAAGGGACGAAGGAAGGAAGAAAGGAAGCTAAAAGCAGTGAAAGAACAAATCTAAAAGTTGGGGGAAGAGAAGTAATGTGGCAGGGAGGGGGCAGTAATTTAGTCACATCTGATCCGTACATATTATTTTACCAGTTCCCCAAGCAGTGAAATACAGAACCATTTATAGCAGGAGGATTTCTCAATAGTTTTACAGAGAACTTTATTAAAAGAATGAGCTTCACCTATTGACCTGAGCTGAGAAATATAACTTTACAATGAATTTCACAATACCTTCCAGGAAAGCCATTTACTGATAAAGAACATGTGAAGCCTTTTGTTTCCCACTGGAGATTACTGCCAATATTTCGAACGAATCCCACATTTCATTACTGAGCATTCTGCATCACCACAGTATTCACAGCAGTCTGATGTCAACTCATTGCTTATGTTTTATGGTCACCAGATCAATACTCATTTATAATCTACATGCTGTTCTCTACCAAAAGCCAACCATTAATCCTCCTGCATGCTATTTACAGCAGGAGATACCTACTCCTGTGCTCACTGCAAACCCTGCCAAGTAATGTAGTTATGTGAGCCGCCAGGAGGTAAGAGATGGGACAAATACTCTGAGAACAATTCTGTCTTACAAAAGTTTAACTTTATGCATCCATCATTCAAACTGAAAAGCCTTATACTGTCATCACAGTAGCACGAAAAATAAGCAAAATTCTTATAGTACAATACTGCTCCTTGTCTACAATAATTATACTATAATAGTGCCTCTTACACACAAGAATGTAACTACTGTTCACGAGAATATAGCTACTGTAATATTGTCCACTATGTACAAGAATATAATTACTATAATACTGCCCCCTATGTACAAGAATATAACTACTATAATACTGCTCCTATGTACAAGAATATAACTACTATAATACTGCCCCTATGTACAAGAATATAACTATTATAATACTGCTCCTATGTACAAGAATATAACTACTATAATACTGCTCCTATGTACAAGAATATAACTACTATAATACTGCTCCCTATGTACAAGAATATAACTACAATGATACTACCACCTATGTACAAGAATATAACCACTATAATACTGCCCCTATGTACAAGAATATAATTACTATAATACTGCCTCCTATGTACAAGAATATAACTACTATAATACTGCTCCTATGTACAGGAATATAACTACTATAATACTGCCCCCTATGTACAAGAATATAACTACTATAATACTGCTCCTATGTACAGGAATATAACTACTATAATACTGCCCCCCTATGTACAAGAATATAACTACTATAATACTGCCCCCTATGTACAAGAATATAACTACTATAATACTGTCCCCTATGTACAAGAATAAAACTATAATAATACTGCTCCTATGTACAAGAATATAACTACTCTAATACTGCTCCTATGTACAAGAAATATAATACTATAATACTGCTCCCTATGTACAAGAATATAACTACAATAATACTGCCCCCTATATACAAGAATATAACTACTATAATACTGCCCCTAAGTAAAGGAATATAATTACTATAATACTGCCTCCTACGGTATGTACAAGAATATAACTACTATAATATTGCTTTCTATGTACAGGAATATAACTACTATAATACTGCCCCCTATGTACAAGAATATAACTACTATAATACTGCCCCCTATGTACAAGAATATAACTACTATAATACTGCCCCTATATACAAGAATATAACTACTATAATACTGCTCCTATGTACAAGAATATAACTACTATAATACTGCCCCTATGTACAAGAATATAACTACTATAATACTGCCTCCTATGTACAAGAATATAACTACTATAATACTGCTCCCTATGTACAAGAATATAACTACTATAATACTGCTCTTATGTACAAGAATATAACTACTATAATACTGCTCCCTATGTACAAGAATATAACTACTATAATACTGCCACCTATGTACACGAATATAACCACTATAATACTGCCCCAATGTACAAGAATATAATTACTATAATACTGCCTCCTATGTACAAGAATATAACTACTATAATACTGCCCTCTATGTACAAGAATATAACTACTATAATACTGCTCCTATGTACAAGAATATAACTACTATAATACTGCCCCTATGTACAATATAACTACTATAATACTGCCCCCTATGTACAAGAATATAACTACTATAATACTGCCCCTATGTACAAGAATATAACTACTATAATACTGCCCCTATATACAAGAATATAACAACAATAATACTGCCTCCTACGTACAAGAATATAACTACTATAATACTGCCCCCTATGTACAAGAATATAACTACTATAATACTGCCTCCTATGTACAATATAACTACTATAATACTGCCCCTATGTACAAGAATAAAACTACTATAATACTGCCCCCTATGTACAAGAATATAACTACTATAATACTGCCCCCTATGTACAAGAATATAACTACTATAATACTGCCCACTAAGTACAAGAATATAACTACTATAATACTGCCTCCTATGTACACGAATATAACCACTATAATACTGCCCCAATGTACAAGAATATAATTACTATAATACTGCCCTCTATTACAAATTAAATATAATATCCTCTATGTACAAGAATATAACTACTATAATACTGCCCTCTATGTACAAGAATATAACTACTATAATACTGTCCCTATGTGCAAGGATATAACTACTATAATACTGCCCCTATGTACAATATAACTACTATAATACTGTCCCTATGTACAAGAATATAACTACTATAATACTGCCCCTATGTACAAGAATATAACTACTATAATACTGCCCTATACAAGAATATAACTACGATAATACTGCCTCCTATAGTACAAGAATATAACTACTATAAATACTGCCCCTATGTACAAGAATATAACTACTATATATACTGCCCTTTGTACAATATAACTACTATAATACTGCCCCTATGTACAAGAATAAAAATACTATAATACTGCCCCCTATGTACAGAAATATAACTACTATAATACTGCCCACTATTTACAAGAATATAACTACTTAATACTGCCCACTATGTACAAGAATATAACTACTATAATAACGCCTCCTATGTCAAGAATATAACTACTATAATACTGCCCCCTATGTGCAAGAATATAACTACTATAATACTGCCACTATGTACAAGAATATAACTACTATAATACTGCCTCCTATGCACAAGAATATAACTACTATAATACCCCTCCTATGTACAAGAATATAACTACTATAATGCTGCCCCATGTACAAGAATATAACTACTATAATACTGCCCCTATGCACTCTAATGTACAATACATTGTCCTATTCCTTCATACACAAGTTTAGCTCGCATCCTTCCGGCCTCTAGATTTTGGGTTCTGGGTCTTGACTGTTTCCTGACCTCCACTTCTCCAGCACTGATCTTCTCGGATCCAAAATTCTTAGCTCCTTATCTATAATCTGATCCAGTATCATTCATTATTCCCCCCTCTAGGACACAGAACTTGTAGTGACTTCTTGTTTGGCCAAAATGATTATTGTTCAATCAGGATATTTATTTATATTCCGACAATGAACAATTTCTGAGTCTTTGCAAACAGCCGTTGCTAAGTCACTTCTTGTTCTACATCCCCTTGTGTTTTAGTTTATTATTATACTCTCGGCAAAGTCCTGTCCAAATAAACGTGACAGGCTATTTATTCGGGAGTTGGCGGTGGCCTTGCTACACCAAGAGCAGCGATGACAGAACCTCTTGGGTGTCTGTAGTTATATACAAATACAAGAGACAAAGGCTGTCAAGTCACAAATGTGGTCATGCAGGAAAATAGTCTTAACACATTCTGGGCCCTGGGGAGAAGGGTAAATATATATTATGAATCAATATTGCAGGATTTTACATCCATATGGTAAAATCCATTCAGATCACATGGCCAAAAATAGGGATTTCCAGGGCATTTTCACCTAGAATCCAAAACATTGTAGAGTAAACATATATACTGTATATATATATATATATATATATATATATATATATATATTATATATATATATTATATATATATATGATATGTGTCTATATATATAATGATATGTGTATATATATATGATATACACACACACATGTATATACACATCAGCTTGATTGTGAAATATTACAGAAAATCTTTGGGCAAGAACTCAACGGAAGGATTTTAAATCTGATGAACTTAGTGATACACCAGGCTGCAGTCATTTTATTTCGTATATAGATTAAAGAGGAAAAAATTATGGTCGAAATATTATCTCTCAAACTTAGACTCTTTTGTAATGTACTTATATTACTGCAGTTCAAAATCATCTCTTTGATAAGAAAAATTTTAGTAATTCTGGGTCTGCCATACAGGAAACAGCTCTGTGTTGAGCCCAGGAGATCAGGTTACCAAAGAGGTTAAGCTTTTTCAGGATAGTCTTTGAAGCCACACCCCTTTGGCCTACATCCCAAGGCTTTCAACATAAGGGAGGGATCAGGTAAACTATGATTGGGAGGAATGAAGAAAAAAAAAGGACAGCAAAAGATCCTGGGACTTGTAGTTTTATAGGTCGAAGGGAAACAGCCAGTGTATAACTGGGGTTTCTGGGAACCTGCAGTGGAGTTAGTTCTTGGGGACCACCAGTCGAGTTGATTTTTGGTGACCACTATTGGATTTGAATATTGGGGCCCACCAATGGAGATTCTTGGGGCTCACCAGTGGAGTTGACTATTGGGGTCCGCCAGTGGAGTTTATTTTTGGGGACTACCAGTGTGGTTAACTTTTGGGGCCCACCAGTGGAGTTCACTCTTGGGGTCAGCAGTGGATTTGGTGCTTAGGGACCACCAGTGGAATTGACTGTTGGGGCCCAGCCTACTGCTGATGACTGCACATGACTCTTATACTCTGCCATTTGCTTTCTATTTCTATTTCTCTGCCACAGCAAGGGGCCCACTTGGGATTCTATTAAGATTTTAGAAACTGTTCTACTTTACCCATCTCTTACACTAGTGAGTTGTGCCCATGATAAGTCCTAAAGACATTGCCACGTATTTTCTACAGATTATAAGTATAATGGTATCCTAAAGCTGAGTTCTCGCATTTCTGACGAATGCAGGTGGCTTTTGTAATTAACTTTAGTGCAAAGTATCTGAAGTTAATTACAAAACCACAGAAAAAGCTGACATTATTTACTCAAAAACACAAACACAGCCCAATGGTTGAACAATAGACTAAACCCAGTAGAAGGCAATGTAAGCCTCAATGTTATCTGGGAGAGATGTAGCAGGTACAGATAACTAATGAGCAGCAGCTCACACAACCATCCACTAGGAGAGCAAATTAATAATAAAAAACTGCACATTGGATAAGTACCAGTTCACATCAGTATGCAGAAAAGTCAGGTGATAATACAAGGGAAGACTGCACTAATGCAAAAATACCAATAAGACAACCACTCACATGCCTTCTACGCTTGAGGGGGATGGTTGCTAGTATTATCATTGCATGTAGTTAAGGCGATACAAAGGGTGCTATTTATATAGTTAAGTGTGGTTCACCATGCTGGCTTACAACCAATGACGCCTCTAGTATTCGATTGGGCGGGCTCCAACACTTTTCGGGTGTCCAACACAAAATACTGACAACTTCTGCTCCCCAGTGTTTAGGCAAAAAAAATACAGGCTGGTAAAATATCAAATATGATGTTTTAGTTGATACAGTGGCCAGCTCACAACCCACATCATGGGTCCTCATTTTCTTTGTGAGTCCCTACACTAACAATTTACAGGCAAAAAAATCACAGAAAAATGGGACATTATTTACTCAAAAACACATCCACAAGGCTACACTTACAGCTCATTGGCAGGACAATAAACTAAACCCTTTGTATTGTCTAGTGTTTATGCAATTATACTACTAGCAACCACCCCCCCTTCATGCATAGTAGGCATGTGATTTGTTAATTGAGTTGGTATTTTTTGCATTTGTGCAGTGTCCCCTTGTGTTATCATCTGGCTTTTCTGCATACTGGTGTGAACTGGTACTTATGCAATGTGCAGTTTTTTATTATTCAGTTGTCCTTCTAGTGGATGGGTGTGTAACTGCTCATTAGGTATCTCTCTCAAGTAGAATTGGGGCTTACATTGCCTCCTAGTCTATTGTTCAGCCCAGGGGCGTCGCTAGGTAGTTTCATTCGGGGCTCGGGCCCCGAATAAAACCCCATGTGCCCCGAATCTCCCGGGCTCCAGGCCGCTGCCGTGGGTCTGGAGCACCGACTGGCCTGCAGTACATGTGCGTCCGCTGGACGCAATATACAGCCAAGGGCTTCTGCGGAGCAGA
>JAODAL010001442.1:80000-230934 GCA_025379985.1 Phyllomedusa bahiana
CTGGCCTTCAAGCCAAAATCCAAAAAAGCCTGTTACTGGGATAGACATTTGATGTGAAACCTGACCTCTCCGCTGCTTAAACCCTTAAGTCCTCCAAACAAACATCTTGGAGGAAACCACTGGAAAGCGACAGAGCCTTCAAAAACTCAGTGATCAAGAGCATGAATTTTATACTTGGGAAGGAAAACCATTAATTCCTTGGAAAGACAAAAAAAATTGAAAAAAAAAATGGGACACACACAGGACAAAGTGGGAAGTAAAAGAAGAAAAGTGCTTATGGCTGGGAGGCATCTGGGCCAGTGCAGCTCCCAAGGGGTTGACCCCTAGCATTACTAGACGAAGAAATGGCAAATGATCCCCCACTAACTAGGGCGATACGCGCTTCCAAAATACAATGTTTTAAAATTCTGGACAAAACCCTTATTGTAGAAAACCCAAAACTCTATCTGAAAGTAGGGTTCCCCAACCCAGGCTCAGACTGGTCCACAGGGGAACAGTTAAAGGGGTTGTCTCACTACAAGAATTGCTTTTTATAGTAAAGATCTTGCAAAAACAAGTCACTTTACAATATATGTCCATTAACCATATCCTACCTATTCTGAGATATCCCCTCTTGTATGGGCTCCATCAGCTCCTCTAACATTAGAGAGAGAGCTGCTGGAAGCTGGAAATCACTTTCTAAAATGAGGACAGGAGCTTTACTGGGTCATTGACTTTATATACAATGTACCAGAAAAAAGAAAATGGGGCCCTCACCTTTTGCCCAAAGGAACTGCTCATCCTGAAACATGTAGAGGGCAGTACAGGATGTGTAGTACCGCACTGTACTGTAGAGAGGTGCTATAGACCGCCAATCACTGCATGCACCTCACTAATACATGTAAGAGCAGTACAGGACGTGTAGTACCGCTCTGTACTGTACAGAGGCGCTATAGACCACCAATCACTGCATGCACTTTACTAATACAGAGGTTTAACAAGTAAAATGTTCATGATAATTGGCTGGATCAGTGTCTGGGACATTACATGGTGAAACCACACTCACCATTTATTGTCCCAGAAAAGATCATTGAATGTTAAAAATATTGGGCCTCATGTATGAAAACTTTCTAGGTGTAAGACTTTCTTTGTTGCCCATAGCAACCAATTAGAGCCCAGAGCAACCAATCAGAGCGCCCGTTTCATTTTTTCAGAGCACTATATGAAATAAAAGTTTGACTGGTTGATATGGGCTCTGATTGATTGCTATGGGTAACAAAGAATGTCTTAGACCAAGACATTTTTCATACATAAGGCCCATTGTATCCTGAGGCCATTGTAACTTAACGGACCACTGTATGTCTTTAGGACTCCAGTTAAGCTGGTTCATGACCAATATAGGAGTCGCAACAACAGCTATATTAGTTGTCACTCAACTTGCTCCTAAAAAGACTAAATTAAAGGGGTAATCTGCTTCTTACATTCCAATTTCATCCCATTACATCCCATTTACAGCCCAAAAGATAGAGATTTGATGCATCTCCCTCATGTTCTCTTAAAAAAACTCTTTGTATCTTTGATTGTGTTCTTTTTAGGGTATGTTCACACGCTGTAATTGCGGCACGCATTTCGCGTCGTATTTGCACTTTATTCGCGGCAAAATGCGCATCGCAATTACGGTAATCCATAGCTCTCATAGAGAACTATGGATTACACCTCGTCCCCCCGCGTGTACAATACATGTCTATGCCCCCCCCCCCCCCCCTCCGTGCCTTGGGAGTACTTGCTGATCAGCGCGAGCTCCCGAAACACACGGTGCAATACATCATGTGAACAGAGGCGGGACGACGGGTAGTCAGAGGTAGACGATCGCCTAGGGCGCCTACCTCTGCCTATCCCTAAGGGGCGCAGGCAGGGCCCCGAACCTCGCCGGGCTTCAGGCCGCTGCCATGGGCCTGAAGCGCTGGCGGCTCAGCTGGCAGCGTCGCGATGAAGTGATGTCATCGCACCGCTGCCTGTCCTCGGGCGCACAGCGCGTCACAGGCCGTGCGCCCGAGGAGCTGCCGGAGGAGCGCGGGACTGAAGAGGACTGAAGAGGAGCACGCGCCCAGGAAGCAGGTAAGGTGAGTATAAATGTTGTTATTTTTGCCTTCCTGTGGCCCTTATATGCCTGCCTGTGGCCCCTATATGCCTGCCTGTGGCCCCATATGCCTGCCTGTGGTCCCTATATGCCTGCCTGTGGCCCCATACGCCTTCCTGAGCCCCCATACGCCTGCCTGAGCCCCCATACGCCTGCCTGTGGCCCCCATACGCCTGCCTGAGCCCCCATACGCCTGCCTGAGCCCCTATACGCCTGCCTGAGCCCCTATACACCTGCCTGAGCCCCTATACGCCTGCCTGAGCCCCCATATGCCTGCCTGTGGCCCCTAGCTATATACCTGCCTGAGCCCCTATAGCTATATAACCTGCCTGAGTGCCCCTATATACCTGCCTGAGTGCCCCTATATCTATATACCTGCCTGAGAGTGACCCTAAATCTATATACCTGCCTGAGTTCCCCTATATCTATATACCTGCCTGAGAGTGACCCTGTATACCTGCCTGAGTGACCCTATATCTATAATACTGCCTGAGAGTGACCCTATATCTATATATCCTGCCTGAGAGTGACCATATATCTATATATCTGCCTGAGTGTCCCTCATATTTATATCCCTACCTGTCTAAGGGGACAATATACATATACAGTACCTGCCTGACTGAGAGGGCATATCTATATACCTGTCTAACTGAGGGGACTTATATACCTATAAATAAGGAGTTACTGGAAATGTGAGGATTCTAAGATAGTTGTGTCCAAATCTGCAGGGACGAGTATTGGCCGGGCACAATCTGCATGAAGGTGTGAACCGGATGGAGAAGAAAAGGGAAAGTGAACGACGCTGATCAGAAATGATGTCTCCGGTGAGTCACTAAATGTAACTGCTGTGTAATCACTTATATTTCTGCAGAGCATCTACATACAACTAGTTTCTACCACTATATGGTCACTGTATGGCGGTGGTATATGTAATCAGAGCCTGTGTACAGCTGATAGTCACATGTGGGGTTGCGTTCGGTCAGGGTCTGGCAGGATTATTTGATCCTTAAGTAGTAATAGTTTTGGGTCTTGGTTTTGTAGGAGTGTTTTTTAGTAACAATCATTTGTCCGGTAGATTTGCTCCATGTATCGGTGGATTATTAGGTGACTGTTATTTAGGGGTATTACACTGTCATATGGAGGGGAGCGAATTTGAAAAAGCAAATTTGTCAGGGCTGATTTTCATTGTGCAGTGACTGCTGAGGAGATGGGCAGGAGCTATGTGGAATATGCAGAAAGTTAGTGACAGGACTTGGTGCGGGGCGAGAGGAATTAGTGTGGGGGGGGGCATTTTTTTGGGGAGTGAGGGGGGGGGGGCGCCATTGGCTGTACTTGCCTAGGGCACTAAAATGCCTTGTCCCGGCCCTGCATGTGAACATAGCCTTATATGACTTACATCTGTCTTCTAGTTAGAAGCGAAGACTGTGGAACTACATGTGCCAGCATGTAACAGCAGTACATGAGACAAAGTGAGGTGAAATCTTCTAAATAGCAGCACAGGCGGCAAAACAGATGTAAAAGGGATGTTAACTCTTCCCTGTACTGTATGCTACTACATGGAATAGTGATTAAGAATTTGGACCCCTGAAAATAGACTGTACCCATGCTAAAGCCCTGATAGTTAGATGTTGTATTCAATTTATCTGCAGCGCCACCACACATGAAATTACATTGGTGCAGATTAACTCCTATGAGCTGTCCATGTACTACATGGACACTCCGGGTCCTTCACAGAGAGAGGTGCTCTTTGTCACTGCTTTCATGTCCCAAACAACACTCTGTTAACCCTTAGGCCATGTCTCCACGGCACGGATTTTCGGGCGGTTTTTCAGGCGGCTTGGGTTTTGCAGACCCCCTGAAAAATCAGCCGAAAATAAGCACAATGGTGCTCTATGGAAAAACCGTGCAGCAGTCCCTACTGCACGTGTTCTCCGTCCGGCGGTTTTTCTGCCCACGGTCCGGCCGCAAAACATTCTACAAGCACAATCTTCCGTCCGGTTTTCGGATGGAATCTGACTTGTGAATGTGAAGGGGGAGGGCTTTTCTCCGCTCATTGCGGAGAAAAGCCGTCCACCCCGCAGCCGTGGGGACGGCCGCAAAACAGGACAAGTACCGGTCGGGTAAGCCAACCGGTATTTGTACTCTGCCGTGGGAACGCACCCTTATAGGGTATTTCATAAAATCTTTCCAAAATAAGGCAACCCCTTTAAGAAATCATTAAAGGGGTGTCCCCACCAAACAAAGTGTACTGCACAGATCGCCTCTCCTCCCAGTTATATGGGGCTCTGAATACAGTATAACCATATACAGGAGCTCCCATGGAGGTGAATGGGGAGACGCAGGCACCATCCTCCTCATTCTCATTCGCAACTGGCTGGGAGCTGAAATGTGCAGTACACTTTGCTTTAAGGGAACACCCCTTTAAGTAGAGTTAGAGAGCGTTAACAGGAATTCAACTGTATTCAGCATTCGATCACATCTTTTAGGGTATCAGTGACCATGAATAAACTATCCAACTAGAGACACTGTAAATGCAGAAGGAGGAGTGACCAAAACTGGAATTTCCTGACCTCACTTTTCTCTAGGTGCTCAGTCACTGAAGCAGCAGTTTTAGAAGAGCACTGAGGGCTGCACAATACTCCCATGGAGAGTCACAGTTTCAGGTTCCTTCAATGTCCATACCAGCTGCCCTGATACTTCAAGTGTCCAGGGGGTCTGGCGCCTAATCTGTAATGGCTCAGTTGTCATTAACGCCCTAATAATGATGAACAATCCTAGTTCTGTCCTTGAACGACTTGTTTTCTGTATAAGCAGATTGAAATTTTATCGCTGGTTAACTTATAATATATTGTTATAGGGGTCAGATCTTTCAGAGCTCCAGATCTCCTCCATAGACATAGAATAAAATGTTAAAATCCTGTCCTCCTGAAGCCACCATTAGAGGGAGCTCAGTAAGCATTTACACTTCTAATAGTGGCTGTATCGCAAACATTGAGCTGTGACCTCTATATCTTGGATATTAATTCTTCTGGACGTTAGTATGGTGTTTTCCAGTCTAAAACATTTTTACTGTATAGTTCATAAATGCTAGAGAGGTGCGGTCTAATTGCTGGATTAAGGGAAGACCCTGGTCTTTCATTACCCTCAGTCAGGAGAAGTCATCCCATGGGTCAAGTGTCTTTGACAGTGGTACGGTAACATAAGTGTAGATGTGTGGTGTTTTGGTGAAGTAGGCCTACCAGTGGTGTGCTGGGAGTTGTAGTGTGACTGGCGAATAAGAACCACAGATACTACAGCTGGTTGGGGCCTTGGCTGGCTTTACTCATGACTCAATGCTTAGGATGTCCAGTTATAGTTTTCACAAATAGATCACTTCCACAATGCTTACATATTCATCACATGAAGGGGTAAATTCTCTCATTCCACGGTCTTTCTGCCGAAATCAATTTTGCCTCTACTGGGCCTGCCTGAACTTTTTTGGTTGGTCTTCGAGGCCTAGCAGTGGTCAGCTGAATAAGTGTCACCTTTTCCAGTAAAGTAGGGGCTCCCTGTATTCCTTTCACCTTGAACTCGCCGACTGGTTTTAGCTGATTGTCAAACTATGTCTTCCCTCCTTACTGACAGTCTTCATTCTTTGTTCTCCTTTCTTCTTTACTTCTGTCACATTCTCTTTCTCTTTTTACATTATTGTCTTCTTTTCTGATTCTGTGAGTGTCCCTTCTACTTAGCCAGATATTATATGCTTTGCCTGCCTCTGCTCCTCCGCCGGCTTATGCACAGGTTACCCCTTACAGCACCAGAATTCCAGAAAAAAGTGCCAATATCATAATTATTATCATTATATACAGTACATATAATATATACAATATAGAACATACAAATCATACACATATTACATTAATATCTATTTTAGACCACAGGTAGAGTAGTCACACACTCTACATCCATGCCTTGCACTCATTCAAGAACTATGGCACTGATGGCAACACATGAGCCTATGCTCATCAGTGCCATAGACTTTAAAAGTAGAAGCAAATGCTCCTAGTTGAGAACCTGCCAATGTCTCCTGTACTAGTAATCAGATCTAGTACTTATCATCTTCCCAGTGGATAGGTGAAAAATACTTTAAACTGGAAAACCCCTTTAAAGGGAATGTGTAATCAAAAAATGAGTCATTAAGTCCCGTTTTTATGTTATACACATTTTTTATGAATTTTTGTTTGTTTTTTTAATTTTTCATATCACTTACAATATTTTTTAATAATTCTTAAGTCTTGCAGTTTTCACTTTGGCCACTAGGCCTTGTTTGCCCTGCTTTAACAGCAGTCAGAGAATGCTTTCAGTGCTTCATGCACAAGGGACTTAAGACTGACTCACCCATTACTTATAGGATTTTTTAGTCATTCTGTGACTGGAAGAAATCAGGGCGGGGGGTGAAAGGGTAAACTGTGACATTCCTTTGTGATGGGGGATCCAGGTTATCTTTTTTGAACGGTGTCCCTTTCAGTTTGACCCTCTTTTGCTATAATGACAACAACGGAATCTTTCCTACAGAAAGGAAGTGTCGACTGTTTTGGGCTTAGTGCCAAAGTGAAAATTGCAGGACTAAGAATTATTAAAAAAAATACTAAAAGTGTATGGAAAAAAAAAAAATAAACGAAAATTCTTAAAAAATGTTTTTAACAAAAAACGTGAGTTAAACAAAAAAGTCATTTTTGAAGCACTTCCCTTTAAGCGGCCATATTTAGAAGGGGGGGGAAAATTTCCCTTCATTTTACGGGTAACGGCCGTAGAAAATGATTTGTCAATCCGGCGAAGTGCCGACCCCCTGCACCCCCCCCCGCCCGCCCCCGTAAGGGTAAATTGGGGCGTAATTACGCCCGAAAAAAAAATTAACCTGTAAACCAGGGTGTCCATTTGGGTCTGGAGCTCCGGAGTGCACCTCTACACTGCTTTGTTCAGCACCTCTCTGGCGGTGACACAGCTCCGACAGCTTTACCCAAGCACCCTAGCCACCCTCCAACTGCCCTTTGAGGGCAACCAAAAGGGGGGTAAAGTGCCCCGTAAAATGAGTTTTTACACTCCGCCATAAAGCAAGGAAGCCACTCTCCTTCCCCCTCCCCTCCGACAATCTCAATGGAAATAACATTAAAATGTAAGGAGCCAAATGCAAATATCTGAAGGGGCATGTTGGCACAGATGGATCACTGCTCTGAAGGATGGCCAGCCTACGCAGGAACATTTACTACAAGTATGTCCGCATTAGAACTGTTTTTAATTGTTTTAAATTTCCTTTTCCAATAAAACATTGTTTTTTTTTATTTTCCGAACCGTACCCAAAAAAGTCATAAATCGCAGATTTTCACATTTCAGTCAAAAAAAATTAGGGACTTCAATAAGAAACACAGATACAGGCTTGTCGGGCGCTCTATGAAGGAAAAGGTCGAGCCATCACATTGGCACCCAGTCAATGGATCTGAAGACCCTTTATGTGACGCCAGATATTATACTGTGACAAAAACTATTATGTTGCTGAACAGAATTGCTTGAAGACCGGGTACAGTTTTGTGACAAGAAAAGTACTTTTAGGGTTCGTTCACACAGTGTATTGTGGCGTGTACAGTACGCACCACAATACGCCGGGTGTTTTAGAAGTATGCGCTTGCCAGCACGTACTTCTAGAACACTCTGTGCTGGCTCCCATAGACTTTCACTTTCCCCGGCGCGTAAGCAGGGTAGAAGTGACATGTCACTTCTTGCTCCAGGCGCGCATTACGTGTTCGGGAAAAAAAGCAGGATTATATCTCAATAAGCCATGAATTACCTTTTTGGGGCCGTACTTGGGCGTATTGCAGCGAAATTTATTCCGAAAAATTGCTGAAAAATACCCCATGGAACTACTTTTATTAGATTTGGGTGAAAAAATTTTACTTTTTTGATCCCAAGTTAAACATTTTACAAAAAAACGTTCTGGGGCCCCGGGTTTCACATCTGAATCTGTAGATCAAAGCCTTAGTTGCAGATTCTATAAAAAAAAAGGGACAAAAATGCACAGCATGCAGTGATGGAAAGTCGATGGATCTCATTGTAGTCAATGGAGTCCATCAGGATCAAGTGGTGTCCATCATGTAAAGGACCTGATGCCACCTCTACAATTGACAACATGATGGAATCTCGATGGGCCCCACTGTAGTCAATGGAGTCCATCAGGCACCATTGGTGTCTGTCAAGTAATGGATCTGGTACCACTTCTGTGATGGAGACTTCGAACCTCCAAGTCAGATGTCAACCGGGTCTTACAAATAACATCTGCTAGTAAATGCTATTCCCTTGATGGTAGTTGTGGTAGGACAGGCTGAGATAATATTAGGGTTTGCTCCACTCCAGATGAGAACACCATGAATAATAAGGTGGGTATGTTGCACTTGGGGCACCTCAATAGGATACCATGGGGCAGAGTACAGGACCTGTAGGCAGCAGACCTGTCAACCTGCCAGATCGAATAATGTTTCATAAAATGTTTTTGTTTCCAGTTCCAGGAGACTGCTGTTATTATCCTTTACAGATTAAAGGGATTGTCCAGTGTAGAAAACCCATTTTTATTTCCCCTATTATTAAATTCTGAGTTCATGTATGGGGATTCTTTGTTCACGATCATTTATCTCTTAGCCACAATGAACCATAACCAGTGTCAGGCTGGGTGTCTGGGGACCACTAGTGGAGCTTATTCTTGGGACCCACCTTTGGAATTTATTCTTGGGGCCCACCTGTGGAGCTGATTCTACTGGCCCACCACGGAGTTGATTCTTGGGGACCACGAGTGGAAATAATTCTAGGGAGCCATCGTGGGGATTTCTTGGGGGCCCCCCAAGGAGATTATTTTGGGCCCCCAATAGAGTTTTTTTGGGGACCCCCAGTGGGGTTTTTTTCTTTGGCTCCCAGTGGAGTGGATTCTTGGGGCCCAACAAAAAATCTGATTCTTGGGGCCCACCAATAAATCTGATTCTTGGGGCCCACCAATAAATCTGATTCTTGGGGTTCACCAATAAATCTGATTTTTGGGGGGCCCACCATGTAGTTGATCTTGGGGCCACTGGGAGTTGTTTTTTGGGGGGCCCCTTTGGTTTGATCCTACTGGCCCACCACTGGAGTTGATTCTTAGGACGCACCAGTGAAGTTATTTCTTGGGGCCCACCAGTTGAGTTGATTCTTGGAGCCCATCAGTGGAAATTTTTCTTGGGTCCCACTAGTGGAGTTGATTCTTATGCCCACTAGTGGAGTTGATCCTACTGGCCCACTACTGAAGTTGATTCTTGGGCAGGGCCGTTGCTAGGGGGGGGGCCCCCCCCCGCTGCCCCGCGGGAGCCCTGACTGCCCCCACTCACACCTTAGTGCATGCCGGAAGGGAGGAGGCAGGAGGATCGTCCCCTCCTCCCCCCCCCTGTAATTTTAACGCTCAGTCAGCGCGGCCCAAATAAACAGCAGCTTCGCAGGGGGCGCACGGCTTTAACCGCGCCCCTGCAACGCTCAGTCCGGGCCCCCCTCCCAGGAGGCCCCGGGGGGGGGGTGTAAGCGGTTAAAGACGGGCACGCCCCCTTTCCGAATCCCGGGACCCGGACCCACACGCGCGGGGATCCTGGAAAGGGAAGTTAGTTTTTATTTTTTTAAAAAATTCCCTTTAAAGGGGGGGGCCACAGGGGGGGGACTGGTACAGGGGGACACTGGGTACAAGGGGGACACGGGCTAAAGGGGGGGGAAACACTGGCTAAAGGGGGGGACATGGCTACAGGGGGGGGACACTGGCTCGGGGGGGCACTGGCACCAAAAAGGGGGGGAAAAACCCCCCTCGGGGGGAACAGGGGGGACACCTGGGGGAAAGGGGGGGGCACTTTGGGGGGAAAAACAGGGGGGCACTGGCCCCCGGGGGGGAAAGGGGGGCACACTGGGGGCTAAGGGGGGGACAGGGGGTGGCTACGGGGGGGGGACACCTTTGGGGGCCCCACGGGGGGACACGGCTACAAGGGGAAGGGGGACACTGGCCAAAAAAACCAAAGGGGAAAGAAAGGGGGGTAAAAACTGGCTACAAGGGGGGGGGACACCCCCGGGGGCTACAAAGGGGGACACCCCCGGGGCCCCCTTTCAGGGGGGGCATGGCTAAGGGGGGGGGGGGACACTGGGGGCCGGGAAGGGGGGGCACTGGGTCAAGGGGGGGGTACAGGGGGGGATTCCAAAATTTCCCCCTGGCTACAGGGGCATTCTTGGGAACCCACCCCGGGGCAACCCAAATCCCCTGGCTACAGGGGGGCCAAAAATTCAGGGGGCCCGGGTGGGGGGTATATCCCGGCTAAAACCCCGGGGGGGGCAACTATTGTGGGGCCTACTGGGGCTACGGGGTTTTGGGGTTACAGGGGGTATTTCACCGGGTGGGCTTTTCAGGGGGGCAAAAAACTATCATGGGTGCAGATGCAACTGTCTGGCTACGGGGGGCAATATCGTGGCCTACTGGGGGGGCCTTTTTACCCCCGTCTGGTTACAGGGGTATTACGGCTACAGGGGGAACTATCATGCGCAGGGCAACTGTCTGGCAAGGGCAAAATTCGTGGCTACTGGGGCACTGCGGTTAAGGTGGGGATTAATGGCCGGGACATTTTCTGGGGAACCTGTGTTGCATTGTGGCGCATTATTTTACAGGGGGGGCGAAATTTCTTCACCTCGCCCTGAGTGCAATTTAGCCTAGGACCGGCCCTGTTCTTGGGGCCCACCCTACAGCTACTGTACATGACTATTCTTACTCCACATAACTTGCACTGTGCCTCTAACTTTCTGCCTCTTTCTCTGCCTGTTTCCTGGAAAAGCAATTGGTTTCGCCTGCTCCACTGTAGACCTTTCTAAGTCTGACCATGACTACAAAGAGCATCCCTGGAGGACCTGTCCTGCATTACTTACACAACCCACTGACTGGAATAGACACTGTGTAATGCCTTATTGCCCCTGTGGTGTTGCTGCAGGGCAACTAAACCAACTGATCACTTGGGGTCCCAGCATGGGGACATTTGTCATCAGTTTATTGTCAAGACAATCTTCTATCAAGTAAGGATTGGCCAAAGCAGAGAACCCCTTTAAAGTTTGGGAAGCCCTGAAGATGGAGGCATTTGATACGGGCCACAGATTTATGTTGTAAATGTTTCCCGATACTTATTGGACACATATTTTGGGCGACAGCATTAAGACACAACACAGCATTAGTATTCCAAGTAATTATAGCTTCTAAGGCTTTGCTGAGCCTTGGACTTAAGACCCCCTAATGTCATTAATTTACAGCAGTTTAAAGCCAGGTCAACCACTCTGACCCTGGGGCTTTACTTGTAGACACTTCTCTTTGAAGGTTATTTCCATTCTGCCTTTTGATTGTTTACAAACTGTTTGCCCTTAAAGTATCTGAGAAAGGGAAGACCTCTCCTTAGGGAGAGCGCCTATATAGGCGTGTGGAGATTCAAAACTGCCTTTTGCACTCCGCGAAGCATATGCATATCACAAGGCATTATGGGAAAGGAGCTGAGAAGTTCAAGCGCCCTCTGTTGGATATAACAAATCCTCAATTTGCTTTTGACTCACTCGGTTTTTGGAAAGCAAAATGGATATTTAGCCAAGCCAGCATCACCCATCTGTATACAGCCGTTTCGGGATGTTTGCCCCTCGTCAGTGCAAAGCAGAGCAATGCTGGCCTGGCTGCGTGGGAGGAAATTTGTGGCTCAGAACGGTAAGATCTCTCCTTAGGGATAGCACAATATCGGCGTGTGGAGATTTGAAACTGCCTTTTGCACTCCACTGCTCTGTACTGACGAGGGGCAAACACCCCGAAATGGCTGTATACAGATGGGTGATGCTGGCTTTTCTAAATATCCCTTTTTGCTTTCCAAAGACATAGTGGGTCAAAAGCAAATTGAGGATTTGTTACATCCAACAGAGGGCACTTGAGCTTCTCAGCTCCTTTCCCATAGTGCCTTGTGATATAAAGTATCTGAGAGGCAGAAAGGAGAATTATCTAGAGACACCTCTCCTCGATCCAGGGACAGCTCTTCCCATATGGGAAAGGACAGCACCAGAAACCAACACAATAAAACATGGTGGCGTATTTTATTTTAGCAGATGTGTCTTCGAAGCCTGTAAAGGGGTTGTACAGGATTGGATAAATATGGCTGCTTTCTCTGAAACACTGTGCCACACCTGTCTACAGGTAGTGTGTGGCATTGCAGCTCAGCCCTATACACTACAATGGACAAGGATCCCATTTGGTGCCATGTTTCTGTTATTCTGCACATCCTCTTTAAAGGGGTTGTCTCGCTACAAAGATTAGCTTTCAACATTAGCTCTCTTGGGATTAGCTCTCCCAAGATTTATTTATACACAGGGCTGTATCTAGAACAAGGGGGCATCCTCTACGTCTTGAGGAACGAAAGTTTCTACATAAACATAGAAAGGGATTCTTTACTGTAAGAGCAGTGAGACTATGGAATTCTCTGCCAGAGGGACTTGTCATGGTGAATTCAATAACCGAGTTCAAAAAGGGTTTGGATGCATTTCTGGAGCGTAATAATATAACAAGTTACAGTGACTAGGATTCAGGAGAGGGGTCATTGATCCAGGGATTTTTCTGATTGCCAGATTGGAGTCAGGAAGGAATTTTTCCCTAAAATGAGGACAATTGGCTTCTACCTCATTGGGGGTTTTTGCCCACAACAGGCTGAACTAGATGGACGACTTGTCTTTTTTTAGCCTTACAAACTATGAAACTATGAAACATGTTGGGAACTCTAAATAAAGATGTTTTCCAAATATATTGCATTGTTCATTTTTTTTTGTAAAGGAGTTACAAGTGATTTTATCACCTTCTGTGCTTTCTCTGGTTCCCCAAGTGACCGACCTGTGTACTTTTCCCCCCCAGCTGTTTGTTCTATCTGATAGCAGGGAGTGACATCATCACACAGGTTGCACAGCACAGAACTTCGGACAGTGAGAGCTTGTTTGTTATCCGATCTTTCAGACAAAAGCCAGTAATTTATGCTGTTTACTTTAACTCAGAAGCTTCCCTGGGCCTGACAGCATGAGATTTATCTAATTAGCAGAGGTCTGAATACACGGAGCTCATATGCTAATTACAGACAGCTTGACCAGGAAGTGACAGAGCAAAGCAGCATTATTTCGTTCATGCATCCTATGAAACTTTGAGATGAGACAACCCCTTTAAGGTAGTGGCTGTACCCTTCTGGATCACACAAATTACTGTAGGAGGGATCCCACCATCTGATACCATAGGGCACGTGTCTAACTTGAATCTGGCCCACCATGTTATTTTATGTGGGCCCCGAGAGCTTAGCCACAGGGATAGACAAAGTCTAGATGCAAAAGGACAGGTTCTCCACTTTCCCCAGAGGACGCAGCTAGTGCTTAGCAGGGGTGGTGGAGCCAGCCCAGAAAGTAGGCGCCATTTTGGATTTGTAACTTAGGCATGCACCCACATACCACTCTGTTCAGCAACTCACAGGAGGTGGACCAGATCTGGCAGCCCTACACAGGCACCATAACCACCCAAGGTTGGGAGCTCGGTGTTGAAGAGGTGGAGGTGGCTGGATTTTAAATAACCTAAACCCCTTACTGACATTTAGCATACAGCTACGTAATAATGTTGGTATGGAGCGGGCTCAGTCACTGAGCTCACTCCATATGTGGTAACAGCTGATCATTACAGCTGGGACCTGCCGCAACCAATCCGACCACGGCTGTTTAACCCTTTAGACCTCATGGTGTCTACATGAATGCGGTATGGTGCTGCAAGCCATTTCTGTATCTGATCACCTCCACCACAGTGAGATTTTGGATTGCTGGCAGCAGGAAGCCTTATAGCTGCCATGTTTCTACTCCCGTTCACCCTGCCATAGGCAACTTATAACAGGAGAGCCATTTTTGCACACCTTTCTGCATTATCTATGTAATGCAGAACAGTGTACAAGTGATCGCGCCAAGTACCCTAAGGCTATGTTCACACGGCGTAATTGCGATGCGTACAGTACGGCCGCAATTACGGCAGGTGCTTTGGGAGTCGCGCTAATACGCGCATACTCCCGCTGCGAATGGACCGGCACCTCGCTGGCCCCATTGACATTCATTACTCCCGGCGTGTATTCGCTGCAAGTAATTGACATGTCACTTATCTCCCCGCGCGTACAATACAGTCGTATTCTACGAGCGGGGAGAGGAGGCGTAATCCATAGTTCTCTATGAGAACTATGGGTTACCGTAATTTCGGTGCGCATCTCGCTCGTATTAGAGCGCAAATACGACGTGAAATGCGCGCCGAAATTTGCCCGTGTGAACATACCCTAAGGGGACTAGAAGTACAAGAGAAAAAAACAAGTTTTAAAAATAAAAAAATATTAACATTTAAACACCCCCATTTGAAAATTTTACAAATTAAAAATGACACATAGTTGGTATCGCCATATCACAACATAATTCCATTTGTTGCGTACAGTGAACATAGTAACAGAAAGAACTTTTTTTGGGGGGTAATTTTACATCCTCATAAAATTGGAATAAAAAGTGGTCACAAATTTGCACGAATCCCAAAATTGTACCAATAAAAACTACCCTTCAGGTCGTAAAAGAAACAAGCCCTCACTCAGGTCCATAGGTTAAAAAACAAAAAAGTTTTTGGTCGCAGAAAATGCAGTGCAAATTTAAAATATAACATTTTTTATTTTATTAAATTTCGAGAGCATAAATAAAATTCTATAAATTTGTTATCACTAAAATCGTTCCGACCTGTAGAATACAGATAACTTGTCATAAAAACAAAACCCATAAAAATGCTGCAATTATGTTTTTTCCACATTACATTCCACTTACAATTTTGTTTTGAGGCGGGGTTCCATTGCATTATATAGTATGGTCAATAGCGTCATTAGAAAGTACATCTCGTCCTGCATACGACTATATAAAACACAAAAATAAGAAAGTTATGGCTCTCGGAAGACGCTGAGAAAAAAACTGAAGCAGACACAATAAAATAGGAAAGTGTTTTTTGGCTTTTTTGCTTACCACATGGTGCATCATGGCCCATTGAGGAAAACCATAATGGTGATATGGCCCTTGGTGAAAATGAGTTTGATAGCCCTGACATAGAGGGAATAATAGGCATAACTAGCAGGCATAGCACCCACTATGGGGCCCAGAGGTCAAGGAGGCCCACTCAGGACTGAGACAAGGTATTCTGGTGCCCTAGGCAAAAAAGGCACATAATGGGAACATTCAGCCCCATCCATGCCTCCTTGCACCCCCTTACTGTCTGGGATCAAGTGGTGCCCTATGCAGTCACCTACCTTCACCTACCCGTTATCCTAGCCTTGGGACCATTTAGCATAGTTGGCAACTTTTGAAAATGAAAAAGCAGGAGATTATGCAAGAATTTGCATGGACACGCCCATCTTTTCGGTATGCCACGCCCCCTTCAAAAAGCCACACCCACTCCACCTAACTGCAAAACGGCTTTGGAAGAAAGCCAGGTAGATGCCCTTATAGCCAGGTAGTAACCCCCATAAGCAGGTAGTGCCCCTTACAGGCAGGTAGATGCCCCCTTGTAGCCAAGTAGATGCCCTCTGTAGCCAGGTAGGTGCCCCCCTTGTTAGCCAGGTAGGTGCCCCCTTTGATAGCCAGGTAGGTGCCCCCATTGTTGCCAGCTAGTGCCCCATTGTTTGCCAGCTAGTGCCCCCTCTGTTGCCAGCTAGTGCCCCCTCTGGTGCCAGGTAGATGCCCCCTCTGTTGCCAGGTAGATGTCCCCTCTGTTGCCCGGTAGTGCCCCCAGTGGTGCCAGGTAGGTGCCCCCATTGTTTGCCAGCTAGTGCCCCCTCTGTTGCCAGCTAGTGCCCCCATTGTTGCCAGGTAGTGCCCCCATTGTTGCCAGGTAGTGCCCCCTCTGTTGCCAGGTAGATGTCCCCTCTGTTGCCAGGTAGTGCCCCCTTGTAGCCAGGTAGTGCCCCCTTGTTGCCGTTCCCTTGTTGCAGGTAGTGCCCCCTCTGTTGCCAGGTTTGTGCCCCCTCTGTTGCCAGGTAGTGCTCCCTCTGTTGCCAGGTAGTGCCCCCTCTGTTGCCAGGTATTTGTCCCCTCTGTTGCCAGGTAGTGCCCCCTCTGTTCGCCAGGAGGAAGAGCCCCCATTTGCCAGTCGCCCATTGTGCCAGGCAGAGCCCCCCCCTATTGCTAATAAAAATAAAATAATAAAATCCACTTACCTCACCAGGCTCCTGCAAGCGCTGCCAGCTCCCGACCGATCTCCTCAGCGGCGCAGGGGGAAGTGAGAGCAGCCGCGCGTCACTTCCCTGCAGCCGCGCGTCACTTCCCCTGCGCCGCTGACCTGTATGTGCGGCGCACACACCTGCGCCGGACATACAGGGGAGGAGGCAGGAGAGGAACGATCCCTCCTGCCTCCTCCCTGCACAGCGAGACTCCGGGCGGGTGAAGCGGGCGCAGCGGCCGCTTCACCCGCCTGTAGGAGCGGCCCGGCGGCGCCAGAGTAGCCATTTAAAGGACCCCCGCCGCCTGCTGGCGGCGGGAGGAATGCCAACTCCCCCGGGAGGGCGGGAGGGGACCCCAAATAGCGGGACCACCCGCCAAAAACGGGAGAGTTGGCATGTATGCCATTTAGGTGCCAGAACATTGTACCTTTTTTATAAAGAATAACAAATCTGTTGCTTTCTGCTATGTAGCAGTACTAAGTTAGTTCTCGAATATATGACGGTATTATTTATTACCTTAAAGGGGTTTTCTCATTTTCATTAAATGGTCTTCAGAATAAGGGGACAGTGAAAACAAGCAACTTTGCAATTGGATGTCATTAGAAAAGCTGTCGTGTTCTCACAGTATTCCTTATCTTCGTTTTCTGTAAACACTGTTCCCCAGTGCCGGTCGGATTCCACCTAATTTCATTTCATTGGCTGACGGCTCTATTAATTTACATTCTGTTCGGCCCCCGTCGTATTCACAGGAGCGCGCATTCCTGCGCATGCTCCGTGATGCCGACCGCCTCTGTGTTGTTCCGCAGTGTAAATTGGTAGGAAACAGATTCCAGGCATGCAAAGGAGGGCGGAATCTGTGACTGAGCAATTGCATTCCCTTCTCGAGATACGGCAGCGGGGGAGTGATGGTATATATCAATAAAGGAGAGAGAGATTTGCGCTGTTCACTGACAGCAAGCAGTGGTAGTTGCGACGTATGTGTGCAGGGTTTGCGCTGTTCACTGACAGCAATCAGTGGTAGTTGTAACGCATGCGTGCGGGGTTTGCGCTGTTCACTGACAGCAATCAGTGGTAGTTGCGACGTATGCGTGCGGGGTTTGCGCTGTTCACTGACAGCACTCAGTGGTAGTTGCAACGTATGCGTGCGGGGTTTGCGCTGTTCACTGACAGCAATCAGTGGTAGTTGCGACGTATGCGTGCGGGGTTTGCGCTGTTCACTGACAGCAATCAGTGGTAGTTGCGACGCATGCGTGCGGGGTTTGCGCTGTTCACTGACAGCAATTAGAGGTCCTGCAGCAGAGAGAGATCTTGTGCAGTCGCATGTAAACACAAACAGATAAAGCGTATAGTTTTGTTCTTCAGATCTGTAGAGGTCAGAGGTGTAATAATCTACAGGATATATCACTCTGTGTGAGAGAGAGAAAAAAAAAATCACCCATCTCTCCCAGAGTCCTGAATGTCAAATGCCCATTCTAGTTACAAGGTATATAGAGAGAGCGAGAAATGTAGATATACACTATTGAGTTACACTTAGCTTTTCACTTCCAATGATTCCTTAGTCTCGACAGCTGAGAACCTTTCCCTTCCCCCGGCTCACACAGAATAAATTCTCACATGCATACTTTGGGGCGTGTCTGCAGAGAAAGGATACTCCCTGCTGGGAGGAGAAAGACGCCCCTCCATTTCATAAGCTCTGCTTAGCAACCAGTATAAACGGCTGCCAAAGGATGAAATTATAAAATCCCTTTAATTGTTGATATATATGTTGCTGTTTCAATCTCATTTTGCTATGGGGCCCTATGAATTCTAGTTACGGTGGGGGTGGAGAGGGTGAATGCAAGGTGAGTGTTGACTTTCCTAAAAAGATTCATTGAATAGGAGCATAATGATTCTAATGGAACTTATATGAAAAGAGCAAATAATTGCCACAAATGAAAGCCCGAGGAAGGCGCGGTAACAGGCGAGACTCAATGCCCAAAAGCAACTGAACAGAAAAATACAGTACGCCAACTTGCAACTCAGGAATCAGTCTGGTGTTCTAAATCCATTAAAAAGTCCTTCTTTATTGAATTCTCAGTAAAAAATCTTTTACATCAACATGGACATAATTTGGCAGCTATTGATCATACAAAGATAGCATCACATTATGCTGACACGTTTCGGTCACACAAGGTGTCCTTACTCATACCATGAAACACTTGTATTCTGCTCTTATAAACCTGTTTTGCTAGTCACATGATACATCAATCACCAATCAAAATGTTTTTAACAAACACCAATGCTGGGACTGTATTGGATTTACAACACATTATGGGAAAGGAGCTGAGAAGCTCAAGCACCCTTTATTGGATGTAACAAATCCTAAATTTGCTTTTGACCCACTGGGTCTTGAGAAAGCGAAAGGGATATTTAGCCAAGCCAGTATCTCACCTCTGCAGACAACGGTTTCGGAATCTTTGGCCCTCAGCAGTACATAGCAGAGTGATACTGGCTGGATGTGTGGGAGGCAATGAGTGGCTCAGAAAGGGGAACATCTCTCCTTGAGGCGAGGAGAGCACCTAATGGTGTGTAGAGTTTGAATTGCCTTTGTGCCCTCTGCTAAGCATCTGCATATCACAAGGCATTATGGGAAAGGAGCTGAGAAGCTCAAGCGTCCTCTATTGGATGTAACAAATCCTCAATTTGCTTTTGACTCACTGGGTCTTGAGAAAGCAAAAGGGATATTTAGCCAAGGGCCCTATCTTCATCTGCAAACAGCGGTTTCAGGATGTTTGTCCCTCATCAGTGCAGAGCAGAGCGATACTGGCTGGCTGGGTGGGAGGCAATGAGTGGCTCAGAAAGGGAACATCTCTCCTTGAGGCGAGGAGAGCACCAAATGGTGTGTAGAGTTTGAATTGCCTTATTGCCCTCTACTAAGCATCTGTTGGATTTACAACATGAGACTAATCCCTGAGTTGCAAGCTGGAGTCCTGTATTTTTCTGTTCAAGTGAAAAGAGTCGCACTCGACCCTCTGCAGGTAGACATTGCTTTGCTACCTTGTTACACTGCAGCCCTGGGTTCGAATCCATCCTCAGCAATATGTACATGGAGTTTGTATGATCTCCCCACGTTCACATAGGTTTTCCTTCCAAACTTACAAGACCATGAACTTTTCGAAATTTTTGCGATTCTTGCATTATTTTTAGACAAAAAAAAAGCAAAACCAAATAAATGTAACTCAGACGTGAACTATTGAACCAACTCCTGGCCAGGCTGGGATTTACATTCATGTCTTGCTGACACGTAGCTCAGCAGTGGAGGACGGGTCTGGTGATAGATCAGAACCCGCTGTCTCATCACAAAGAACCTGTATTGAGCCACAGTGGATTCCTAAGGCAAACTACAGCTCTTCCCTATGAAATGGACCGAGGTCATTCGTCAGGGCCTTTGGGGAATGATACAGATGTTAAAGTCTTCCCTGCCAAAGGGCGCAGCACAATGTGTTCTGTATACATCTCGCTCTCAGGGGGTCCGTGAAGTTTTAATCTTTGGAGCAAATTACATGGCAAGTTTTTACTTAAAGTGAAAAGTTACCTTGTTTCTATTAAAGGGGTTTTGGCAAGAAGTGTTTCCCTTTCACCAAACAGGGATACTCGATCTAAAGTCTTGAAAAAGGGGGTTTTGTGTTTCTGTGTTTAAAAAAAAAAGTCCTCCTCGTGTGTCATCACCCCCCCCCAAGCACCCCCTTTGGGGCTGATACTTTTCTCTCTGTAGAGAGCCGGGGACGTCTGCATGTTTACTCAGATAATTACATTACAACCGTGGTTCCTAACAAAAGACAAGGCTCTTTTCTCCCACCCCCTTTCCAAAGCTTTTTCATGTGTCCCTCCCCATAAGATAAGAAGTGCAAACCCGCAAGCGCACCCAAACAGCTCCTGGTCGCAGCTAATGAAAATAGCAGGAAACAAAGGGAAAATTTTATCAGGCTGTAGTTCACAGGCTACACTTTTTTTAAACAATATATTTAGAAAGTGATTACTCCCCCATTTTGGAGGACCCCACGTCAACATTAGATGTGGCAAAACCCCTTTAAAAGTGAAGTTTCGGGGCTTACACTGGTCAGCTGTGGTATCTCCTGCCCACACAGTGATTGACAGCTTTTTGTAGCACACGAAATACGGAAGGGTCACCATTGCTCTGTTAAGAAGATGCCCAAACCATACAGTTAATGGGGGCGTTGAACAGGGATGCAATTGGGGCAAAATGTTTGAAATGACGCGCCTAAAAAGTCGTATTTAGTAAGTTAGTGCAGCATTCGGCAATAGGTATGACAGTGTCTCACAGCACTCTAAATGGGTGCGGTTGCGAGACACATTTATGCGGCAAAAAGTGGTTCGAAGAGCGTCTGCAGCAAAATTTGCCACTTTGAAATTGCCAGGTTTTGCGCGTTTTCCCCACATTTGTTGCCCCACATTCAAAATGTCGGGTTTATAAGGGCTGCGACACGTCCCTAAGAGTAGTTCACACGGGGTAATTTCGGCGCGCATTTGCCATTTATTTTGCGCCCAGGGGTTTTGGCACATGTACTGCGGGGGCGACATCATGGTTTCGGGGGCTGCGCTATTCGTGGTTTCTGTGGCCGGGGGGGGGCGGGAGCCCGCCGGCCCCCTTGACATTCATTATCGGGTGTGTTTGCGAATAATTGACTGTCCTTAGTCCCCCCGGTACAATAAGATCATAGTCGAGGGGGAGGGGTTTAATCCATAGCTCTCTAGAGAAAATGGATTACCGTAATTTCGGCGCCATCCCCCGTATTAGAGTGCAAAAAACGCACCCAAATGCGTGCCCAAAAAACCCCTGGAACATACCCTAATATGGATAAGGCATGTAAATTTCTTGCGGCGCATATAATGCATTCAATGGGGCCACAGGGGGCCAGTCCCGTGCCGCGGGAGTAGCGCATATTAGTGCGAGCCCCGAAACAAATGTACTGCGGCGGGTACTGTCAGCCGCATTTCTGTTTTGGGGAACATACCCTAAGGGGGGGGGGTGTAGGCTGTTTTTTTCGGGACTCGGGCCCCGAATAAAACCCCCCGTGCCCCGGTCTTGGGGCTCCAGGCCTCTGCCCTGGGCCTGGAGCACCATGGCCTTCAGCTGCATGTGCGACCCCTGGACCCACCACGTGAGGGCTTCTGCGGGCGAGACGAGGGGTCCCTGCCCGCAGACAGGTCGGGCCCGCAGTTCTAACCCCGAGGCTGCCCGGGTCCTAAGCCGAGGACCCCCCGCGGCCCCATGCGCCCCAGCCGGGGATCACGTGATGTGATGTCATCGCGACGCTGCCTCTCCTCGGGCGACAGGGTCATAGGCGTGCGCCCGAGGAGCTGCCGGGGAGCGCGGGGCAAGAGGGCGGAGGGCTCGCCCGGGGGAAATTAAGGTGAGTATTACTTTGTTTTTTTTTGCGTTTTCCTGCCTCAGGGCCCCTATATACTGCAAAGTGCCCCTTTTTTAATGCCTCCTTGGCCCCCATATTCCCTGCCTGTGGCCCCCATAATGCCTACCTGTGGCCCCCCTATCCCTGCCTGTTTCCCCTATAAAAAGTCCTGTGGCCCCCAAAATCCCCGCCTGTTCCCTTTAATTTCCTGCCCGTGGCCCCCCAAAATTCCCCGCCTTTTTCCCTTTTATTCCGGGCCCGTGCCCTTTTTAAAACCCGCCTGTGGGGCCCCCCCTTACTGCCTATTTTGGCCCCCCCCTAAACCCTGCCCCGGCCCTCATAACCTGCCTGGGGCCCCCCCCATACTGCCCGGGGGCCCTCATTCCCTGCCTGTGGCCCCCATAAACCCTGGCCCTTTTTGGCCCCCATAAACTGGGCCCCGGGGGCCCCCCCCATATCCCTGCCTGTGGGCCCCCAAAACCCTCCCGTGGCCCCCATGTCCCTGCCTGTGGCCCCCAAAATCCCTGCCTGTGGCCCCCTTATACCCCCTATCCCCCCCCACTTTTCCCCCGCCTGTGGCCCCCAAAATGCGTTGTTCCCCATAAATGCCTGTCTGTGGGCCCCCAAAATCCCTGCCTGTGGCCCCCATTTCTGCCCGGCCCCTATTAAAAGCCGCCTGTGGCCCCCCATATCCCTGCCCGTACCCCCATTTACGGGGCTATGGGGCCCCCATAACCCTGCCTGTGGACCCCATATTCCCGCTGTGGCCCCCAAATTTTCCCGCCTTTTGGCCCCTATAATGCCTGCCTGTGGCCCCCCCCTTAAACCCCGCCTTTTTCCCCCAAATCCCCGCCGTGGCCCCCCTATACTGCCTATGGCCCCCATATCCCCCGCCTGTGGCCCCCCTACCCCGTCTGTTCCCCAAAAAGCCTGCCTGTGGCCCCCCATATCCCTGCCTGTGGCCCCCCCTATCTGCCCGTGCCCCTATAATGTCTCCTTGGCCCCCAAAATTCAAACACCTGGCCCCCATTTTCCCTGCCTTTTGGGCCCCCATTAAAATCCTTTGGCCCCCCCCTAAACCCCCGCCTGTGGGGCCCCCCTTCCCTCCTTTGGCCCCTTTTACGGTTCATGCCCCTATATAACCCAACCCGAGGGGGCTGCTTTTAATATAATTAAGGGGGTTGCTTTGGGAAAAGTGAGGGTTCCCAAGGAATTTTTTTGTGTCCAAAAACCTCGGGACATCTTGGCCGGGGGGCAATCACCTGAAGGTGAGAACCCGGAAGGGGAAAAAAAGGGGGAAATGAAACACAATATCAAAAAATGTCTCCCTTAATCAATAAATGTTTTTTGCCGTGTAATCAAAATTTTATTTCTGCAAGTCTAAAATACAACTAGATTACCACTATCTGGTTTTCCCGTTTTGGCGGGTTTTTTATTTTGTAATCCCGAACCTGTGTTTAAACTGGTAGTCCAAAGTGGGGGGCGCGTTTTTTCAGGGCTGGCGGATTTTTTTTGAGCCCTTTAAATAGTAATTTGTTTTGGGGGCCTGCTTTTGTAGGAGGGGTTTTAGGGAAAAAAGGGTTTTTTTTAGATTTGCTCCAAAGTATGGTGGATTATTTGGGGGACTGTTTTTGGGGTATTTTTTTTTAAGGGGAAGTTCTGAAAAAGTAAAATTTTTCATTGGTGATTTTTTCTGTACAGTGACTGTGAGGGGATGGGTGGGGTCTTTTGGGGGGGAAAGTGCAAAAATTAGGTTTTCAGGAACACAAGGTTTTTCTCTGTAAAAAAAAATTTGCTTTAAAATGAGGGCGGGGGGAAAAAATGTTGGGGTTCACCAGCCCAACCCCCAAAAAAAACAAAAGGGGCCCAAGCCGGGTTTTTAGGGGGCCCCACAACCCCCCTGGGCCCCCGGGGGGTGTTGTGGAGTCCCCGTGATTGGCGCCCTTTCCCCAAAGGACGGGAAAGGGGGGGGCGGGCCCCCTAAAAACGGTCTTAATTTAGGACCGTCCCTATTCCCCCCAAGTACAATTTCGTTCGTTATTGGGGGGGGCTGGGGGGGGGGGTGGAAAAAAAAAAAAATCCATAGTTTTTTGGGGAAACTGTTTGGGGTACCCTTAAAACTGGTGCATTTCGCTCGTTTTTAAGCCCCAGTACGCCGTTTAAATACGCCCCAAAAAAGCCCGGGGTGAACAAAACCCCCAAAGGAGTTGGCACAGACAAAAAATATTTGGGCCCCGTCTGACTTTCCCCATGTTTTTGGGGGAACAATTTCTTCATAGGTCGGGGGCAAGCCCACAAAAGCCCCAAAAAAAAACCATTGCGCCAAAAATCTGTTGCAGCCCCGTCCATGCATGATGCCCATTATATCTCTGACCGTCCCTACACTGCTCTCTATGGTCATTTCCAAAGAGGAAAAGGAGGTGATCGCAATGAGTACATCACATTCAGTTTTCGACTCTGGAGTGTAAAGAAGTCAACTACGCACCTAAACAGGTAACAGGTGTTTAATTCTTTCAGTACAACAGATCACCAGGAAATCTCGCATAAATCCCTTTAATACCCTAGACCTCAAGGGATACTGGCATTAACCCTCTCACTAGACCACCAGGGAGGGTGGCATTGAACGAAAAGAATGGATAGTCACAGTAACCTCATAATAGACCACCAGGGAGGGTGGCATTAATGGATACTGATATTAAAATCATCACTAGACCACCAGGGATTGTGGCATTGAACAAAATGAAGGGATACTGGCATTAACCTCATCAATAGACCACCAGGAAGGGTGGCATTAAGAGAAATGCAGGGATACTGACATTAATCCTATCACTAGACCACCAGGGACGGTGGCATTAAACGAAATGAAGGGATATTCACAGTAACCTCATCAACAGACCACCAGGGAGGGTGGCATTAAGTGAAATGAAGGGATATTGACATTATCCTCTGTCACTGGACCCCCAGGGAGGGTGACAGTATAGGGGTTTTGCCACAAAGTAAAATTGACGTGGGAAGCTTGGAAATTAAATAATAAGCATTTTCATCTTTCATCATTGTTAAAATTCTGCACCGTTTTTGTCTTAGCTGCTCCTTTAGTGATCCATTGTTTACAGCTCGTCTCCAGGGGACATGACCAGTCCTGAGCGCTCCTCAGTCCTGGTTGCACATGCTCAGACATCACTTCTCCTCTCAGGCAGCTACTGAGAGTTCAACCCCAGGTGCTGTCATTCTACTCCTGTCCTCTGTTCTCCTTAGTAAATAGGTAAAAAGTGCAAATAAATAATAAAAAAAAGAAACCTTAATCAGGTCTGTGCATTGATAAAGCGAAAAAAAACACAGGGTTGGTTCCTGCAAAGATTTGAACCTAGGACCCTTGTGCTGTGAGGCAAAAGCTTTACCTCTGAGCTACATTGTAGCTGCTCACAGCTCTATACATAAACAGGCCTTTCTCTGACTAGAGAGAGGAAAGGCCTGGTGATGTCATCCTGCTGGATCACATGATCTGCAATTCCAACAAATCACCCCCTTCTGAGCACACAGAGCTGAAGAGCTGGTTGTAGGAAGTATGAAATGAGATCGTGGCAAAACCCCTTTAAGCCCTTCATCAACCTAATCCATAAGGGATGCTAAGTTTAACCATTTCACTAGATCACCAAGAATAGTAATATTAGGCTTCTTATTACACTAGACCACCAGGGATTCTGGCATAAACCCCTTTTCTACCCTGTACCTCCAGGGCTGCTGATCTATCCCCCTCACTTCCCCAGACTAGCAGGGTTATTAACATTATTTTCTTATAGGCTACCTAGGATAACGTGTATTCAACAGTAATCCACCCTTGCCCCCTAGAAATATTTCAAACCCCTAAGCCATGTCGCTTGTGTCCTGGCACAAAGTCAAGCCTGTATGTGACATCTAGGGGGTAACTGGTAACGAAGGGGCAACGATGGTTCATGATTGGGCTTAATGTGCAGGGTTCAGTCTCCACAGTAAGTACAATGATGGTACTGCTAACTGTATTGAAGACCCGGCCTGTAAGGGGTTAGAATTGTGCCAGTCTCTCCATTGGGCAACATTAGGGAACAATACCCAATCAGAAAAATTCACTTTAAAATATAAATTTTAATCAATATCTCTAAAAAACTGTTTCAGAATTCAAAATGAAAAACACCTCTAAGAGTGAATAAGAAATATGGGACAATATACAAAGAGTATGTATCAATCAAAGGAGCTTAAACCTAACATGTCCCTACCAAAATACCTATTATCTCCCTAATACAGAGAACCCGCCCAGTTCAGGACAGTGAATACCTTATACCAAAGGGGTACCCACCGGGGAGCACACTAGCTGTGATATACTGGTCAGGCACCCCAGCCTAATTTGAAGATTATGATCCTCTTATCAGGTATTATGTACTCAGTCCATGTTTTACATATGAAATATGGTAACTAATGGTTTGGCATTTCTTTTGTCTTTAACACCATTGATAAGTCCCGGAGATTGGGATGAAACGTTGCGTCTGGGGATTCATGTGCTGACCTATGGGGATTCATATGCTGGATGAGGTGTTATAGTACATTTATCCTCTTTTGGCAGTGATCGGCTATTGACATCTACTATAATATCTTTATGTAGTTATATTTGTGACATTACATTTTGATTATAGCCGTGGACCTATTCATATACCTTTTCTCTTGTCTATTACCCTTTTACCAATTTGTAGGTAGAGGAACTGACTAAAGTCCTCGATTGGTATAGACTTAGGGATTTTTGTTAGGGACTATTAGTACCCACCATTGCAGGGTCGCCCTTATCGGGCGGGTTCTCTGTATTAGGTAGATAATAGGTATTTTGGTAGGGACATGTTAGGTTTAAGCTCCTTTGATTGATACATACTCTTTGTATATTGTCCCATATTTCATATTCCCTCTTAGAGGTGGTTTTCATTTTTGATTTCTGAAATAGTTTTTTAGAGATATTGATTAAAAGTTATATTTTAAAGGGAATTTCTCTGATTGGGTATTATTTTTGATTATATTCCTTATTTCATCACTTGGGAGGTTTTTTGATCTACAACATTAGGGAACATCCAATCCTGCTCCTGTACAATACATTACACAGAGGCGGATAGAGCTGACATGTGTTTATATACAAGGATCTGCTCCCAAATCCAATACTGTCCTTTAATGTCCAATGCACAAACAGTAAGAAGTTAGGAATAATTACTCAAGTAATGAGCTAAGGTTAAAAAAGTGACCAGGATCCAAATTCATCAAACTTTGTTGTACCCATGATTTGGCGGCCATCAATCATGACGTAGTGTTTAGTAAACCCCAGTCACATGACAGAGTGCAGGATTTAGGATCCCCGACAAAGACGGCGCTATGTATAACAGTCATTAGTCTTAATGATGCCGTTAATGATCCTTAATGGCGGCTACATCTGCTTTCAAGCTCTGTTAAATGTTACATGACAGGAAATGGTCTAACTGTATTAAACCACTAGTCGTACTGGCGTCGTTTAGGAAAAAGAGGTTGTCACTTGGTGCGGACAATCCCCACTGGAGAAGAGGTCAACACAGTGGGGGGCATCAAAGTGGACAGAGCATACAACATCCAGCACAAGTCCCCACATGACAAGCCTTGTATACTGCAGATAAAGAACACTACAACCCCCAACATGACCCAACCACTGGACGCAACCATAATATAATTCTTTTATACTGCAGACATAGAACACTACAACCCCCAACATGACCCAACCACTGGACGCAACCATAATATAATTCTTTTATACTGCAGACATAGAACACTACAACCCCCAACATGACGCAACCATATATAATTCTTTATACTGCAGACATAGAACACTACAACCCCAACATGACGCAACCATAATCATAATCTTTTATACTGCAGACATAGAACACTACAACCCCCAACATGACCCAACCACTGGACGCAACCATAATATAATTCTTTTATACTGCAGACTTAGAAACACTACAACCCAACCTGACGCAACCATAATATAATTCTTTTATACTGCAGACATAGAACACTACAACCCCCAATATGATCCAACCACTGGACGCAACCATAATATAATTCTTTTATACTGCAGACATAGAACACTACAACCCCCAACAAGACCCAACCACTGGACGCAACCATAATATAATTCTTTTATACTGCAGACATAGAACACTACAACCCCAACAATGACGCAACCATAATATAATTCTTTTATACTGCAGACATAGAACACTACAACCCCCAACATGACGCAACCATAATATAATTCTTTTATACTGCAGACATAGAACACTACAACCCCCAACATGACCCAACCACTGGACGCAACCATAATATAATTATTTTATACTGCAGACATAGAACACTACAACCCCCAACATGACGCAACCATAATATAATTATTTTATACTGCAGACATAGAACACTACAACCCCCAACATGACGCAACCATAATATAATTCTTTTATACTGCAGACATTGAACACTACAAACCCCAACATGATCCAACCACTGGACGTAACCATAATATAATTCTTTTATACTGCAGACATAGAACACTACAACCCCCAACATGACGCAACCATAATATAATTCTTTTATACTGCAGACATTGAACACTACAAACCCCAACATGATCCAACCACTGGACGTAACCATAATATAATTCTTTTATACTCTATACATAGAACACTACAACCCCCAACATGACCCAACCACTGTACGCAACCATAATACAATTCTTACACACTGCAGACATAGGACACTACAACCCCCAACATGACCTGACCACTGGACATGACCATAGTACAATTGTAATATATAGCTACGCATGAAGAACTACAACCACCAACATGAATTGACTGAATATGACCTTAACACAATTCTATTACACGCCATATATAGAGCACTACAACACCCAACATGACCAAACACTGGGCATGACCATAATACAAATCTATTATCCTCTATATATGGTAGATCACTACATCCCCCAATATGGCTCAACCAGTGCCGTATTTCCCACTAGGCACCCGTGGGCCCGTGCCTAGGGCGGCACAGCAGCAGGTTGTTTTTTTTTTTGTGTGTTTTTTATTTTTATTTCTTACGTCCGAGAATCCCCCTCCCCCCAGCGGTGGGAGCGGTGGGGGAGGGGAGGTTGCGGTCACAAATTACTTTATCATTGGTGGCAGCGGTCCCGTGTCACTGTTTCATTTTGTTTTGCAGAGATCGGCAGCGGACAACGGAGCGCCGGTAGGGACATACTGCTTCTCCATTCCGGCGCTCAATTGTTATGACAGATAGCATCAGCGCAGCTTGCTGATGCTATCTGTCTCTTCAGTGGCGCGGTGGGGTGGGGGGACCGGAGGGGGGCAGCGCTGCCACGGAAGAGCCGTCGCTGCCGGGAAGTGAGGAGCCGCGCGCCCATCCCACTCCTCTCAGCAGCGCACGGACGGCGCCGAAGAGAAGAAGACCGAGGCCTCCCGCTCTTCAGGACAGGTAGGTGAATCGGAGGGGAGGGGGGAGGGCAGGGGCGAAATTGTGGGGGGTGTATTAGGAATGGGTGGGAGGAGGGCATTCGGAATGGTGAGGGGGTCCTGGCTACCTAATACTTAAAGGGGGCCCTGGCTACCTAATACTTAAAGGGGGCCCGTGCTACCTAATACTTAAAGGGGTGCCTGGCTACCTAATACTTAAAGTGGGCCCTGACTACCTAATATCTAAAGGGGGCCCTGCTACCTAATATCTAAAGGAGGGCCCTGACTATCTAACATCTAAAGGGGGGCCCTGACTACCTAACATCTCAAGGCGGGCCCTGACTACATAACATCTAACGGAGGGGCCTGACACCAAATATATTCCGGGGGCCCTGGTTACCTAATAATCTAAAGGGGGGCCCTGGCTACCTAATATCTAAAGGGAGCCCTGGCTACCCTTCAATTAGCTTTCTTCTAGAGCCGTTACATGGTTGTAGTGGGCGTGGCTTTTGTAAAGGGGTGTGGCATGATATGAAAAGGGCATGGTAATGCAAATGGTTACTGGGGGCGTATTCGGGTTTAGTACCTAGGGCAGCATGACCTATAATTATAGCCCTGGGCTCAACCACTGTACATCGCTAATACAATTCTATTACACGCTCTACATGGAAGTCTACAACCTGCAACATGACCCATAATTAGATATGACAATAATACTTTTGTACTATACTCTACACATAGATCACTACAATCCCCAACATGACTGACCACTGGACATGAGCATAATACAATTCTTTACAATCTACACATAGACTACTACAATTCCCAACATGACCGACCACTGGACATGACCATAACACTATTCTATTATACTCTATACATAGAATACTACAACTCCCAACATGACCAAACTACTGGGCAGTACTATAACACAAGTCCATTACACCGTCTACATAGAAAACTACAACCCCCACTATGATTTGATGTATCATAAAGTCATTCAAATTGTGAAATTGGGTCTGTTGAGTCTACTGAGAAGGCATCTGCCTTGCTTTTCTGGGTCTATACATGGACCCTTCAGCCCCAGTAAAACTGTTCTCTGCTAAACTCTAACATTTTTGCCAAAGCTGAGTCCATGTATAATCTGGGGGGTGGTAACCTGCACTGATGTTGACTAGTTTGCAGGTCGTCTAGTAGAAATCTGTAAGCAAGCCACAAGACAAAGAGTGAGGAATTCAAAGACTCCGAGATCCTGTAGTTCCCGAAATCCATGATTGTTGAATAAACATAGGTAAAAAGACACGGATCGTATGTCACAGGAAAGTTTCCCTTTCATATACAGCCCCAGCAAGGTCACGGCCACATGTGTTCAGGAGATCACAGGGCACTCTCATGCAGAGAGGGCTGTCATTAGTCAAATTCTTGGTCCATCCGTCTCCCCTCCTTCCCTAAACTCGAGCATAAAGGTTGGTGGGACAAACCCAATGCAAAGTCAACATCTAGGCTCAACCTGTCTTGTCCTATGGTCAACACTGTGACCTAGATCTATACAGTACAATCCAGAGGTCTAACACCTAAAGCTCCAAACTTCACAAGTAGACGTCACCAACTCAACTTTATTCTACAATTGACCGATTATCCAGATTTTCTTTTTGCTTCAAACATGCAAGTATGAAAATCTCAGTTTAGCTGAAACAACATTCACCACCAGGCAGAAGTATACATACATTATAGGGGTCTTTATAGGTGTTACCAGGCCCACGAGGGAATAGGGGAAACCCCCGGTGGTCCCCTGAGCATGGCAGACCTGGAGTTGTTTTTTAACTGCATATACATCCTCGGGAGAGGCAGAGAAAGAGAGACAAAAAGCAAGGTGCAGAGTAAAGGAGGCAAGTACAGTCATTTATAATAGATGTAAGGTGGGCCTCAGAATAAATTCAACTGGTGGTACCAGAAGCAGCTCAACTGGTGGACCCCTAGAGTCAACTCCACCGGTGGGCCCAGAAATAGCTCAACTGGTGGGACCCTAGAGTCAACTCCACCGGCGGGCCCGGAAGCAGCTCAACTGGTGGACCCCTAGAGTCAACTTCACCTGTGGGCCCTAAACACACCAGTCCGACACTGGGTGTAACCAGGGCTGGGACAAGGTATTCTGGTGCCCTAGGCAAGTAAGGCATGTAGCGCCCCCACCCCTCTCTCCCAATGTAAAATTCAGCCCACTCCATACCTCTTTGCACTCCCTTCCTTCCTGGGATGAAATGGAGCCCTAGGTGGTTGCCTACCTTAGCCTACCCGTCGTCCCGGCCATGGGTGTAACTATAGCTGAAGAGAAGCCAGTGATACTCAAGTGCCTGTCCTTAGAAGAGGCAGAAAGCTAGTGAAAAAGATGCAGAAAGCAAGAGGCAGAGTATAAGAGGCATGTAAAGTTATGTACAGTAGCTATAGGGTGGTCCCCAAAATCAACTTCACTGCTGGGCCCTATGCAGGACTGGGACAAGGTATTCTGGTGCCCTAGACAAATAAGACATATAGCACCCCGCAATGGAAAATTCAGCCCACTCCCTCCCTTCTAGCACCCCATTTTCTTCTTGGGATGAAGTGGTGCCCTAGATGGCCGCCTACCTGTTGTCCCGGCCCCGGCTCTTTGCACCCCAATCCAACAGTAATTGTAACTTCTTCCAGTGAATAACTGGCTGTAGCAATCATGTGCCTCTCATCTTCATCACCCTTTGAAGGTGCACAGCTCTAAATGGTGATGTGCATAGAGGCACGTGACCTCTGGAGCCAATAAGGGGCTGCGGCGGTGACACCCCTGTTCAGATCAGGGAGACACAGCACTAGAACTGGAGACTTAAAGGGGTTTTGCCACAAAGTAAAATTGACGTGGGAAGCTTGCAAATTAAATAATAAACATTTTCATCATTCATTATTATTAAAAATTCTGCACCGTTTTTGTTTTAGCTACTCCTTTAGTGATCCATTGTTTACAGCTCGTCTCCAGGGGATACGACCAGGGCTGAGAGCTTCTCAGTCCTGGTCGCACATGCTCAGACATCACCTCTCCTCTCAGGCAGCTACTGAGTGTTCAATCCCAAGTGCTGTCATTCTACTCCCGTCCTCTGTACTCCTTAGTAATTAGTCAAACAGCGCAAATAAATAAAAAAAAATCCTCAATGTGGTATGTGCATTGTTAAAAAGAGAAAAAATCCACAGGTTTGGTTCCTGCAGGGATTTGAACCTAGGACCTGTGTGCTGTGAGGCAAAAACTTTACCTCTGGGCTACAATGTAGCTACTCACAGCTCTATACACAAACAGACCTTTCTTTGACTAGAGAGGAAAGGCCTGGTGATATCATCCTGCTGGGTCACATGATATGCAATTCAAACAAATCACATACGCCCCCTTCTGAGCACACAGAGCTGAAGAGCTGGATGCAGGAGGTATGAGATGAGATCGTGGCAAGTATAAGTTTTTTTTTTTTTATGGGGTCCCAGGAGCTGACTGCCAGATTTTACTACCTAGACGACAACCCCTTTAAGTATTGTTACTTATGCTGCTGTTTCAATGTCCCATCATTACGTAGTGGGGTTTATCTTATTTTGCTATTGGACCTTATAACTTCTAGTAATGACCCTGGTGGTCTCCAACCTGTGACTCTTCAATTATTACAAAATTACGACTCCCAGCATGCCCTGAGAGCCTGCAACAGTATGCAGTGCTACGAGGGCTTAGTCATCCATATTAATACCACAACTGTGGTCAAAACTGCCAGAGTGGCTCTCCAGTTGGGAAGGACCCCAAACGAGGGGACCCCTCCCCCCTCTATGACATAATGTCCTAATGAATGGACAGGGTTTGTCCTCACCCCTTCAAGATTCGATGAACTAACACAACTTCAACTATATTTGGTAACATGAAGCTCAAAAATCCACATATAGTTAAAGGGGTTGTCTCGTTACAAGGATCGCTGCTTTTTATGTTAAAGATCTTGTAAAAACAAGTCACTTTGCAATATGTGTCCATTAACAGTGTCCTACCTATTCCTAGATATCCCCTCTTGTATGGGCTGCATCAGCTCCTCAGGTCGCTATAGCTACAGACCTGTTCAATCTCTCCTGATAGGCTGCCAGCACTTGTTGCTATAGCTACAGACCTGTCCTATCCATCCTGATAGGCTGCCAGCACTGGTTGCTATAGCTACAGATCTGTCCTATCCATCCTGATAGGCTGCCAGCACTGGTTGCTATAGTTACAGACCTGTCCTATCTATCCTGATAGGCCGCCAGCACTGGTTGCTATAGCTACAGAACTGTCCTATCTATCCTGATAGGCTGCCAGCACTGGTTGCTCTACCTACAGACCAGTCCTATCTATCCTGATAGGCTGCCAGCACTGGTTGCTCTACCTACAGACCAGTCCTAACTATCCTGATAGGCTGCCAGCACTGGTTGCTATAGCTGCAGACCTGTCCTATCTATCCTGATAGTGCCACTGTCAAGCTACAGACCTGGTTCTATCAGCTTACAACCAGTTAATAGGCTGCCAGCATTGTTTGCTATAGCTATAGACCTGTTTGATCTCTCCTGATAGGCTGCCAGCACTGGTTGCTATAGCTACAGACCTGTCCTATCTATCCTGATAGGCTGCCAGCACTGGTTGCTATAGCTACAGACCTGGCTTCTACTGCAGCCTAGTAGAAGCCAGTAAACACGTCCCTGAATTCAACATGAAACCAAGGAAACAGGACTGAGGTAAGAGGAATCAATGTAGTGAGACAACCCCTTTAAGATCCAAAGAGGTACTGAAATCTCAGATATTCTCGGCTTTCTCCAATGCATGTTGCATATTATATGTATATATATATATATATATATATATATATATATATATATATTTACAGTAAAATCAGATATTTAAAATTACAACATTGAAAAGTCAATAATATGTAATTTTCCTTCACATTATATCAAAGTCTCATATGAAAACAGATATAAAATAATAATAATAATAATATTAATAATAGAGAAGAAAAAAAGTTTCATTTCCCTTAGTAGCGTCCAACGTTTCCCAGTGTATGGGGATAATAGCCACCACATCCTGGTGGTCTGCACGCTACACAAATTGGGTTGTAATTTAATAAAAAGTTTGGACGGGTCAGGCATTCCTTGGGACATCTTACAGCCCTTTGCGGCTCGAAGGTTCTCTTTTGGTCAGCGGCTTGAGACTCAGTCAACGTCTACTGGTTTCATCGGCTGTAGGACGGTAATTTTAGATGAATATTGTACTGCCTGTTATTTATGCCTGTCTTTCTTATTGTGCCAAACTTCAATCAAGGCATCCACAGGGGAGGAAATTAAAGGGACGCTACATCGATAATCACCGGCAGCTTGTAAGAGAGCGGCAGAGGTCGTATCTGGACTTTCCATTGGAAAACACAACAGCCAGATTGTTGCTCGCCTGAGACGACTGATCACAGAGTGCAGAAGATTGAATGCAACTGCACAAGCAACAGAAAAGAGAGGAAGAGCATCAGATTGTACTGATGAACCCTTATAACAATATTTGATAGCAAATTTTTATTTTATTTTTTGTTTTTTTTTTAAGATATTTCAAGTTTCTAGAAAATCTGTTATTTCCTAGAAACCATCAGCAAGCAGCTGTTGTATCCGTTATGGCACGTTATACACGTTTAGTACACGTTATGGTGCCCGTAAGTTGTTGCACCCGTTATGGCACTGATTGATACAGTCCTTGACAATAATTACATGGCTACTGTGCATGGTCATACTACTTCTAAACTACATAAAACAGAAGGATAAAGGATCTGCCAATAGCAGCTTGTGTACTGTTTGTAGATAAAAAAAAAAATTCTACAATTTATGCTGTTCAGTTCTGGGCTCCAGTTTATGGAAAAGATGTAATGGAGCTAGAGAGAGTGCAAAGACGAGCAACCAAACTTACAAGGGGAACGGAGCATCTTAATTATGAGGAGAGGTTAGAAGAACTGTACAAGCAGCATAAAACAGAGGAAGAGCATCAGATTGTACTGATGAATCCTTATAACAATATTTGATAAAAAAAATTTATTTTATTTTTTATCTTTGGTTTTTATATATTTCAGGTTTTCTAGAAAATTTCCTAGAAACCATCAGCACGCAGCTGTTGACTGACCGTTATGGCACTGATTGATCCAGTCCTTAACAATAATTACATGGCTACTGTGCAAGGTCATACTACTTCTAAACTACATAAAACAGAAGGATAAAGGATCTGCCAACAGCAATTTGTTTACTGTTTCTAGATAAAAAAAAATTCTACAATTTATGCTGATCAGTTCTGGGCTCCAGTTTATGGAAAAGATGTAATGGAGCTAGAGAGAGTGCAAAGGCGAGCAACCAAACTTATAAGGGGAATGGAGCATCTTAGTTATGAGGAGAGGTTAGAAGAACTGTACAAGCAGCATAAAAGAGAAGAAGAGCATCAAATTGTACTGATGAATCCTTATAATAATATTTGATAACAATTTTTAGTTTAGTTTTTTATCTTTTGTCTTTATATATTTCTGGTTTTCTAGAAAATCAGTTATTTCCTAGAAACCATCAGCAAGCAGCTGTTGACTGACCTTTATGGCACTGATTGATCCAGTCCTTGACAACAAATACATGGCTAATGTGCAAGGTCATACTAATTATAAACTACATAAAACAGAAGGATAAAGGTTCTGCCAACAGCAGCTTGTTTACTGTTTCTAGATAAAAAAAATAAATAAATTCTACAATCTATGCATGTTTAGTTCTGGGCTCCGGTTAATAGAACAGATGTTACGGAACTAGAGAGAGTGCAAAGACGAGCAACCAAACTTATAAGTTATGAGGAGAGGTTAGAAGAATTGAACTTATTTAGTCTTGAGAAAAGATGGCTCCAAGGGGACATGATTTATTTATATAAGCACATAAATGGTCCCTACAAAAAGTGTGGAGGAAAACCCCCTCAAAAGACAAGAGGACATTCCCTTCATCTGGAAAAAAAAAAGGATTCAATCTCCAGAGGAGAAAAGCATTCTTCACTGTAAGAACTGTAAATCTGTAGAATAGCCACCTGAGGAGCTGGTCACAGCAGGAACAGTTGAGGGTTTCAAGAAAGGCTTAGATACCTACCTGAAACAAAAAAATCTTAATATGTACGTAGCCATATAAAATTCTAGATCCAGTCTGATGACAACTTTGGGATCAGAAATGAAATCTTCCTTAGAGCAGATTGGTTCTTGCCTTACGGGCTTCAAAGCATTCATCAGTAGGGAAGCTAAGCTTAAACTCCTTATCTCCCTCCCTTCACCCACATTTTCCCCACCCTTGGTTGAACTTGATGGACACATCTTTTTTCAACCGTACTATGTTATTATGTTATTTATATATTCTGTATAAGCATCAAATCCATGTCCAAAATCTGCGCTTAATTGGCACGATTTTAGATATGGATTGCACGCAGAGTGAGAGCTGAAATTTTGAACCTGCCCTAAAGTGAATATTCCTATCTCATTGATTATGATGTTTCTTTTTAAAGATACAGCAGGTTATCTATCTTGTTTGTTTTCTAAATAGTTTGCTCGGTCACCGGCCACCTCTGTGCTCTAGCAGTTATGCGTTATCAGCAAAAAGGGGCTTGGTGGCTAGAGCACAGAGTTGGTCACTAATTTAGGAAACCTATTATAAAACAAGCAGGAAAGATAACCCACTGTATCTTTAAAATTAAGATAACTCAGAAAATAAATGTATTTGTTAAGAATGTTTATTTACCTGTGACTACATTTGTAAAGCTAATCAATGAAATAGTAATTAATCAATAAGATTGTAATGCCAAATACATTTTTGTTTCCGATTTTGTTTCTTTTTGAAGATACAGCAGGACGTCTATTCTACTGGTATCATAAATAGTTTCCTAGATTACTGACCATCTCTGAACTCCAACAGGTTTTATTGGCAAGATGGGGCTGGATATACTCCAGACACAAATGGTGAACAGCGGTGTCTCATATTCAATGTGATCTAACCCAGCAGTCCTCGGTGCATTGGTGCCCACAAGTAGAGTTGATTGGATCATGAGTGGAGTTGATTCTTGGGGTCCACTTGTGGAGTTGATTCTTGGGACCCACCCGTGGAGTTGATTCTTTTGACCCAACTGTGGAGTTGATTCTTGGGACCCCTCTAGTGTAAGATATTTTTGGACCCCAGCACTGCAGTTTATTCTTAGGCCACAACAGTGGAGTTGATTCTTGGGGACCACCAGTAGAGTTGATTCTTGGGGACCACCAGTAGAGTTGATTCTTGGGGACCCCAGCAATGTATTTGATTTTATGGCCCCCACCAGTGAAGTTGTTTCTTAGGCCCCACCAGTAAAGTTGATTCTTGGGGTCCACCAGTGGGGTTAATTTTTGGGCCCCATTAGTTGAGTTCATTTGGGGCCTCACCGGTCAAGTTGATTTTTGAGGACCACTAGTAGAGTTGATTCTTGAGCCCATCAAAGCATCTGATTCTTGGGGCCCACCACTGGAGTTGATTCTTGTGGCCCACCAGTGGAGTTGATTCTTGGGGCCGGCCCACCAGTGGAGTTGATTCTTGGGGCCCACCAGTGGAGTTGATTCTTGGGGCCCACCAGTGGAGTTCATTCTTGGGGCCGGCCCACCAGTGGAGTTGATTCTTGGGGCCCACCAGTGGAGTTGATTCTTGGGGCCACCAGTGGAGTTGATTCTTGGGGCCCATCAGTGGAGTTGATTCTTGGGGCCCACCAGTGGAGTTGATTCTTGGGGCCCACCAGTGGAGTTGATTCTTGGGGCCACCAGTGGAGCTGATTCTTGGGGCCCACCAGTGGAGTTGATTCTTGGGGCCACCAGTGGAGCTGATTCTTGGGGCCCACCAGTGGAGTTGATTCTTGGGGCCCACCAGTGGAGTTGATTCTTGGGGCCACCAGTGGAGTTGATTCTTGGGGCCACCAGTGGAGCTGATTCTTGGGCCCACCAGTGGAGCTGATTCTTGGGCCCACCAGTGGAGCTGATTCTTGGGGCCCACCAGTGGAGGTGATTCTTGGGGCCCACCAGTAGAGTTCATTCTTGGGGCCCACTAGTAGAGTTCATTCTTGGGGCCCTCCCTACAACCACTGTAAATGACTGCACAATACTCTGGCACACTACCTGTTTTATCAGCAAGATGGGGTAGGATGGCCAGAGCAGGTGGTCACTAACCAGCTCGTCAGGAAATGTATAAAACATTCCCTTTAGGAAGAAAGCCCAAAATCTGGCAATATAATCCCAGGAGCCAAATGGTTGCTCAACTTCAGATTTTATGTTTACAGTTTTGTGGCAGGAAACTATTTTGGATTATCAAATTTACTGGATTATCAGATGATGGACCAAGAGAATTTCACACTGTTCGCTAATATGCCATAATATGGCAGGTTCCTGTCAATGATAGAATTATTTGGTGATGGCTTTGAGACTGAGCAAGAACCGGACTGAACACAGGACTCATTGAGGAGCAGGTGATGGAGGAAGGGCCAAAGATGAAGCGGATGTTCTCATATGCTCCAGACACATACGGTGAACAGCGGTGGTCTCATATCCGATGCGATGTGACCCAGCAGTCCTCGGTGCCTCATCTTCCAGGATATGGGATACGACCCTCTGTGCTCCAGACACTTGCGGCACATTAATCATGTAACGTTATGCAGGGACATTATCACTTCACAGGAGGAACTGATTCTGCTAAAACAATTATCATGATACATAACATGCAAACACAATGAATGAATATTCAGCATGGATTTAAAGGGACACTACATCATATATGCCTTTTAAAATAGATGTTTTTGAACATTGCATTATTAACTGTATTTCCAATAGACTCTGCATACACTGAAGTCAAGGAGTCAAGGAGTATTTACTGTCCCACTCATGCTTATCATGAGGGTCAATCCATTATATCTTTCTCATAGTCTACTGTTGGCCCATACTGTACATCCATAAACCTTATTACAATGCATTCTCTCCTAGAAGTATTGCTATTTTTAGTGTTAGATTGGGGTGCCTTGGGCCAACCGTAGAGTTGTTTCTTTGGGCCCATTGATGCAATTGATTCTTGGGCCCACCAGTAGAGTTGATTCGTGGACCTCATCAATGGAGTTGATTCTTGGACCCCATCAGTAGAGTTTATTCTTGGATACCAGCAGTGATGTTGATTTTTGGGCCCCATCAGTGGAGTTGACTGTTGGTGCCCACCAGTGGAGTTGATTCTTGGGGTCCACCAGTGGAGTTGATTCTTGGGACCCTCCAGTGGAGTTGATTCTTGGGGCCCACCAGTTGAGTTGATTCTTGGGGCCCACAAGTAGAGTTGATTCTTGGGGCCCACAAGTAGAGTTGATTCTTTGGGCCAACCAGTTGAGTTGATTCTTAGGGATCATCAGTGGAGTTGATTCTGGGGGCCCACCAGTGGTTTTGACTTTTGGTGCCCACCAGTGGAGTTGGTTCTTGGGGCCCACCAGTAGAATTGATTCTTAGGGATCATGAGTGGAGTTGATACTTGGGGCCCACCAGTGGAGTTGATTTTTAGGGACCATCAGTGGAGTTGATTCTTGGGACCCACCTGTGGAGTTGATTTTTAGGAACCACCAGTGGAGCTGATTCTAGAGACCCACTTGTGGAGTTTATTCTTGGGGCCACCAGTGGAGTTGATTCTTAGGGATCATCAGTGGAGTTGATTTTTGGGACCCACCTGTGGTGTTGATTCTTGGGGCTCCCTAGTGTAAGATATTTTTGGACACCAGCACTGAAGTTGATTCTTAAGACACAACAGTGGAGTTGATTTTTGGGCACCACCAGTGAAGTTGTTTTTTTAGGCCCCACCAGTAAAGTTAATTATTGGTGTCAATCAGCAGAATTGATTCTTGGGGTCCACCAGTGGGGTTAATTTTTGGGTCTCATCAGTGGAGTTAATCTTGGGGCTTGCCAGTCAAGTTGATTTTTGAGGAGCACTAGTAGAGTTGATTCATGGGTCCATCAAAGCTATTGATTCTTGGGACCCACCAGTGTAGTTGATTCTTGGGGCCCAACAGTGGAGTTGATATTTGGAGCCCACCAGTGGAGTTGATTCTTGGGGCCCACCAGTGGAGCTGATTCTGGGTTCCCACCTGTGGAGTCGATTCTTGGAGCCCACCAGTGGAGGTGATTCTTGTTGCCCACCAGTAGAGTTCATTCTTGGGGCCCACCCTACAGCCACTGTACATGGCTGCACAATACTCTGGCACACTACCTCTTTCTCTGATTTGTCACTGCCATGTCCTGCGGCCCATCAGGGTTTTTTTCTGTTTCTCTGCACAAATAATATAAAGTATCAAAATTTCTCATAATTTAAGCTTTCTCCATGCTACCATACTGCCTTATTGTGTCAAAACATATTGCCATATACGGGCCACATAAAACCACCACAAAGTACACAAAAAGTATGCGGTGTCCTTAATATGACTCCCTTATAAAGAAGAGGTTGCATAATATTGACACTTAATTCCCACACAACACTACCTACCAAGTAATACCACTGTAAAATAACTGGTTTGTAACTGGTGTGCTCATTCATGGTGCCTCAGTAAATAGGGGTCTTAAATTTATCTTTCCATAGGCTCCTGTACCCACTGTATACCTCTTATAAATGGGTTAAGGATATTGGGCCAAAGAATGGTCTTTTTGGATGCAGAAAAAGAACAACACTATAACCCCCGACAGAAGCGAAAAATTACAGGCGTCTTTATCCCACTCTAGTCGAGAATATCAAAGACTAAGAAAACAACCTTGAATACAAGGTCCTCAGCGGGTCGATGGTTTGCAAGCAAAGTTTCTGATTTTCAAAGAACTCCCACAAAAGCTGAAGTAACCCCAAACTGGCCTTGACAACCAACGATAAATTACGTCCTACAGTAACAGCAACACCAAGAAATGAAGAGATGTCAGCTCTACCAAAGACATATCTGCAGAACCGCAGTGTGCGCTGACAGGCCCCATATGCTCTGTTTAAACAAGAGTTTAATGCTGAGGAGAAAGATCTGAGGCCTGACATAACAAATGGATCACACCTCAGTAATCCGGCCCAGGGAGATACTGGGAAAATAACGCATCAAAGAAAAGGTTAACCCCTTCAAAACAGCCGCGACACGATGAAATCGGCTTCATTTAATAGTGGCAGCGCTGGCTCCAGGCTGAATAAACACAGACCGCCATCTCCATCAGAAAGATATCCTTACATGGGAAAAGTACGTTTTGTTAATTTTTTTCAAGAGTATGACTATTATACTTCTGTTTCTTATGTACATGAATATAACTACTATAATACTGCCCCCTATGTACAAGAATATAACTAATATAATACTGCCTCCTATGTACAAGAATATAACTACTATAATACTGCCCCTCATGTACAAGAATATAACTACTATAATACTGCCCTCTATGTACAGGAGTATAGCTACTGTAATACTGACCCCTATGTACAAGCATATAAGTACTATAATACTTCCCCCTATGTACAAGAATATAATTGCTATAATACTGCCCCTGTATACAAGAATATTACTATAATACTGCCCCCTATGTACAAGAATATAACTACTATAAGACTGCCCCAATGTACAAGAATATAACTTGCTATAAAACTGCCCCTATATACAAGAATATAACTACTATAATACTGCCCCTATGTACAAGAATATAACTACTATAATACTGCCCCTATATACAAGAATATAACTACTATAATACTGCCCCTATGTACAAGAATATAGCTACTATTATACTGCCCCCTATGTACATGAATATAACAACTGAAATACCGCTGCCTATGTACAAGAATATAACTACTACAATATTTTCCCTATGTACAAAAATATAATTGCTATAATACTGTCCCCATGTAAAAGAATATAATTACATAATTACTGCTCCTATAACAGAATATAACTACTATAATACTGCCCCCTATATACATGAATATAACTACTATAATACTGCCCCCTATGTACAATAATATAACTGTAATAATACTGCTCCTATGTACAATAATATAATTACTACAATATTGCTCCCTATGTACAAAAATATAACTACTATAATACTGCTCCCTTTGTAAATGATTTTAACTAATTTAATAATGCTCCCTATTTAAAATAATATAACTAATATATTACTGCCCCTATGTACAAGAATATAACTACTATAATACTGCCCCCATGTACAAGAATAAACTATACTTAATAATACCTCCTATGTAACAAGAATATAACTACTATAATACTGTCTCCTATATACAAGAATATAACTACTATAATACTGTTCCTATTCACAAGAATATAACTGCTATAATACTGTCCTGTATGTACAAGAAAATAACTACTATAATACTGCCTCCATTGTACAAGAATATAACTACTATAATACTGCTCCTATGTACAAGAATATAACTACTATAATACTGTTCCTATTCACAAGAATATAACTACTATAATACTGCCCCCTATGTACAAGAAAATAACTACTATAATACTGCCTCCTATGTCCAAGAATATAACTATTATAATATTACCCCTTATGTACAAGAATATAACTACTAGAATACTGCCCCTATGTACAAGAATATAACTACTATAATACTGTCCTCTATGTACAAGAATATAACTACTATAATACTGCCCTCTATGTACAAGAACATAACTACTAGAATACTGCCCTCTATGTACAAGAATATAACTACTATAATACTGCTCCTATGTACACTATATACAAGAATATAACTATAACTACTATGATTTCCAGGTAAGGAAATAAACGGTCGTTCTGCCGCCATGGCGCTCACCCTTGATTGGCCACCTTGTGACTTTGTTCCATTTCATATTGATTGCGTGTTATACAAAGAAAAATGAGTCTCGGCATAGCAGAACAGCAGGCCCAGGCTCATGCTGCTATCACCGAGACAGGCGGCCCCTCTGCAGCACATGAGATGTTATGAGAGGGGAGGATTCAATGTCAACCGCGCCAATTTATGAATGCCAGATGTGCGAAAAGCGGGCTAAGCTGACTTCACCAAAGTGTTCCCCATAAGCAGGCCAAAGAAACGACTGCTAGATGTCACGTATCCGGACAAGAAAAATATGACTTCCTCTAAGTTTCTAGATAAGGTTCCTCTCCACAAGCCAAGACAGCATTTCCCTGCGCTAGAGTGCGCCGGATGTCGAGTGACTTGTACGACATCTGTACAACACATTGCAAAAACATGGCTGCCCACTGAGCCTCAGCTCAGACCGGATCAGCATCCGAAAGAGCAATATGGCAGGACCACTTCCTTGAATAATCACCATTCACAGTTTACAAGTCATTTAACCTCTTAAGGTCTATGCTCATTTTAGCATTAGGGACCGCCATATTCATGTCTAAGGCCTCGTTCACACGGCTTATTTTGCCGCGGATTGGCGCCGTACTGCGCGCCGGATTTGCACTGCAGTACAGCGCCAATCCGCGGCAGCAATTACGGTAATCCACTGCTCTCATAGAGAACAGTGGAATCCGTCGCTCTTCCCGCTCGGCGAATCCGCCGCGGGGGGAGAAAGTGACATGCACATTATTACGGCGCGGACCGGCCGTAAACAATGCATTGTCTATGGGCCGGGGAGCGCGCCCCCGCCGCGCTCGCCACGCCCCGCCCCTATTCACGCGATTTTGACGCACAATCCGTCGGGAATAAGCCTTGTGAACACGGCCTAAGACTACATTGCTGTTTGGGGCCATGCTTTTGCAAGGTGGTTTTTAGGGTTTTTTTAGGTATGGGAAAAATAAGTATTTGTACTGTCATGATCATGCCCAGCAGACCCCCAGCTTTGGGCTCTGGTCATCGGCCATGGCCGGTGCGGCGCAAACTTTAGTTTTTTACCTGATGCCTTGTATTTGTTTTGCCAGTGTGAACTAGGGTTGTTCTCTGTGTGTTTAAAGCCTCGCTCACACGACGGACTTGGCCGCAGGTTCGGCTCCCGCGGCCACACCTCGTCCTAACCTCGCCGCAAACTCGCGTCTCCCGACGTGGGTTTGCTGCGCGGGCGCTGGGCGTGGTCGCGGCGCAAGTGGGGCCTGGTTTTGGGCGCGTCTTGCGGCGAGGGTTTGCACACATGCAAATAAATAGGCAGAGGGAAAACCGCTCGGCCGCCTCGCTTAGGACTCCCTGTCAAGAATTGAGAGGAGAATTCTCAAACACGCGCGGCAAGGCCGCGGCCCCAAAGCCACGGCCAAACCCACGGCATGTGAATATTAACACGGTTTCCCATAGGAAACCATGTTAATAAACTGGACGCTATTTGGACGTGGTTTTGGCCGCTGAAACCGCGTTGGAACCCGCGGCCATAACCACGATCAAATCCGTCGTGTGAACAGGGCCTAATTGTTTCCTGGCCAACGCCCGTGGCCAGGAACCTTCCAGCACACTCCTAGTTAACCTGGTTCCTTTTGAGTGACAACTCTGATCTCCTATCCGGTCTTGTGTTCTCGTTCTCTGTTCCCTATTTAAAGGATTAATTTCCCTTTCTGCCTTGCCTGCTATATGGTCTTTTCGTCTGCCTATAGTTCGCCTGTTTTTTCATATTGATCCTCCTGTGTTCTCTGACTCTTGCTTGTACCCTGGTTATTCTCTTGTTTCACGTTTTTGTACTGCGTTGCCTGTTTGTTACTGACTTGGCCTGCCCGACTACTCTTGTTTGTTCTGTGTTTGTGTGTCTCTGTCTGTGTTTCACTTGGCTCATTGCAGTCTTCAGTCTTCTGGTTGGGGCCGGCCTAGTAAGGAGTCGGGTTCCCCAAAAGGCAAGGACAGAGGCTGAGACCAGTGTCAGTGCCTCACTCGTCTGTGTCTCTGTGTGTGTTCCCGACCGATCATGACAGATACACTGGTGATTTTGGAAGTTTTCCCACCTACAAAAAATGGGGAGGTCTGTAATTTTTATCGTAGGTTCACTTCAACTGTGAGAGACAGAATCTAAAGTAAAATCTAGAAAATCACATTGTATGATTTTGAGATAATTAATTTGCATTTCATTGCATGAAAAAGTATTTGATCACCTACCAACCAGCAAGATTCCTGGCTCTCACAGATCTATTAGTTTTTCTTTAAAAATCACTCCTTTTCTACACTCATTACTTGTATTAAATGCACCTGTTTCAACTAATTACCTGTATAAAAGGCACCTGTCCACTCACTCAGTCAATCACACTCCAACCTCTCCACCATGGCCAAGACCAAAGAGCTGTCTAAGGACACCATGGATAAAATTGTAGACCTGTACAAGGCTGGGATGGGCTACAGGACTATAGGTAGCAGCTTGGTGAGAAGGCAACAACTATTGGTGCAATTATTAGAAAATGGAAGAAACACAAGATGACTGTCAATCTTCCTCGGTCTGGGGCTCCATGCAAGATGTCGCCTCGTGGGGTAAGGACAATTCTGAGAAAGGTCAGGAATCAACACTATGGCTGTCGTGGAATAAAATCCTGCAGGGCACATAAGGTCCCCCTGCTCACTCCAGCACATGTCCAGGCCTGTTTGAAGTCTGCCAATGACCATCTGGATATTCCAGAGGAGGTGGGAGAAGGTCATGTGGCGAGAGAAGACCAAAATAGAACTATTTGGTATCAACTCCACTCGCTGTGTTTGGAGGAAGAAGGATGAGTACGATCCCAAGAACACCGTCCCAACCATGAGGCATGGAAGTGGAAACCTCGTACTTTGGATGTGCTTTTCTGCGTAGGGGACAGGATGGCTGCACCTTATTGAAGGGAGGGTGGATGGAGCCATGTATCATGAGATTTTGGCCAACAACCTCCTTCCCTCAGTAAGAGCATTGAAGATGGGTCGAAGCTGGGTCTTCCAGCCAGACAGTGACCAGAAACACACAGCCAGGGCAACTAAGGAGTGGCTCCGTGAGAAGCATTTCAAGGTCCTGGAGTGGCCTAGCCAGTCTCCAGACCCGAACCCAATCAAAAATCTTTGGAAGGAGCTGAAACTTAATGCAGCCCAGCAACAGCCCCGAAACTTAAAAGATCTGGAGAAGATTTGTATGGAGAAGTGGGCCAGAATACATGCTGCACAGGGGCATAGCTATAGGGGGTGCAGAAGTAGCGGTTGTACAGGGCCGCGGAGCCTTATGGGCCCAAAGGCCCCTCTACTGCATAAAAAGGTTAGGTAGGGGCCTAGATAGATAGTAGTGGCCTATTATATTGGAACAGAAAGAAATAACATAAAACTTTCCTCTCCCCATTCCCCCGTAGATGAGCAGTAGGATTTCATGGAATACGCCCAAGTATAGGTAGCTGAATAGTGGGACGTCATCATGCTCCCATGTCAGGACGTTCCCATGATGACTTGTGGGCCACAGACTTAAAGCAGCTTGCAGCCTACAAGGCTGATTTGATGTGGTCTGGGGCAGGGGACATGATAATGGGACATTTCACACTGCCTACATTGGGATGCCACCAGAGGCGTAATTTCAAGCTCTTGGGCCCTAGTACAAAAAGTGAAATGGGTCCCCCAGTTACCATGCGCCATTTACTATACTGTGTCTTTTTATGTGGCATAATGGCTTTTGGGCCCCCTCAGGCTGCAGGGCCCGGTAGCGACTACTACCTCTGCAACCCCTATAGCTACGCCCCTGGATGCCACACTGGCATCTTGTAGGCAGCATGCATTCTACAAGGCTAATTGTTGGGGCAGGTAGCCAACGTCTCCCTGCTTCATCATGAATTATAACTGTTTGCATGTCCTAAGATCATGCAAACAGTTAAATAGGCAGTGCAGATCCAGGGCATGTGCCCTGGATTTCAGGATATACATCAGGCCACCTGGGGCCCCTGTGCTTCTGAGTCCTCTCGGCCCCTTGCCAATTGTCTAGTGTGCCCAATTAATAAGACATCTGTGCTCAGAATATAGTACCACATATTAGGGGAACCGTAGATTGGGTTTTTCCCCCTTTTTTTTCTGGTGTACAATCACCTAACTGAGCGCTACAATGTCTATGACCTAATGAATGTGTTAGCCATTTTTTGTAAAAATTGACACTTACAATCGCCGAACATGAAGGGGGCTTTCTGGGGCTCCACCACACTCGTATATTAACCAATATGAATTGGTTCGGAAAAACAGGCCATTCGCTCCACAGGCAACCTATCTCAAGTGGTCTGAGGACCGGGTTTAAAAGGGGGAGCAATTTGCTTAAGGAGCAAAAGCCAATTTTTCTCAACTCCACCAGTACAATAAAAAAAGTTTTATTAAAATTTTACAAACGTAAAAAACATAATTATTTAAATTTTAAAAAAAAAATTTTGGGATCTTTAAAAATGAATATAAAATAATAAACCCAAAAAATCCCTAACAAAATCTCCTATAAAATTATTTAAAAGTAATAGAATCAAAACAAATTTTACATAAAAAACCCCTTTGGATGTTGTTCAAATTTTAAATGTTTACTAAAATTAAATTTGAAATGAAATTTTTTGCTGCTCTCACCCTTTATTCTACATACACAAGAGCCGGCACAGCACAGGTTTTTTCGGGACCTTGGTCCTCCAAGCAGGCCCATCCCATATTTCTTTTCACTGACACTATTCAATGGTTTCTCTTATTTCCAGCCTATCTAAGCCTTTATACTTTAGGGCGCATTACTTAGCGCCTGGGTTCCGTAATCCAAAAACACACGGGCGGGCGGGGGAAACTTTAGACACCTTTTTATGAACGCACAAAACCATTTTCAACATCAGCGCATTAACACAGAAAATAGACTTGCTATTCACTTCAAAGCCCTTCCTTTCATACATTCGCCCTAAAATGTTAATACACTGACTATAGTCCTTTTTAAAAATTTTAAAATTAAAACCCAATCAAGTAGCAAACAACCCCTTTAAAAAACCCAGATCTTTTAAATTGAAATTTGCTGTGAAAGTAAAGTCGAAGGGAAAGAGGGAAGGGAAATTTTGGGGGGATAGGGGTCATTCAAAGATAAACCTTCTAAATCTTATTTTCAGTGAACATCCAGAATGGAGTAAAGAAGTCGACCCATTCGTCTTGGTGAAGTCATTCATTTTGACAACCCCCGTCACTCTCACTCTGTAATTTACCGCGATAAAATCCAAAAGGTCGTCTTGGGAAAACAATAACCAAAGGGCCAAGATTAATCCTCCCATCGTCTCTGTACAAAAATAAGCCCAAATCATCCCCCCTAATCCTACAAGAAAAACACATGTTTCCCCAGCCTCAGGGGCAGGAAAAAACCGAGCTGATTTTAAAAGTTGAAATCACTAGCCAAAACAGCTATTCCAATTTTTTTTAAATTTTATATTGTTTTAAATAGAGGATATCGTACGAAGCAAGTTCAGCCGCATATTTCACCCGCTAAACAAAAATAAACAAGAGAAATTATGGTTTATTATAGTTGATGAGGAAAACCTTTTGGCTTAGAACTATCTAGAACTAAAGATAACAAATACAAATTTGAAAATTATAATTAAAAAAATAGATCTACAAATTCGAGAACAGAATCGCAAAGGATGGTTCTTACTTCTTCCCAAAAAAATCTTGCCAATATTTTTTTTAAGAAAAAAGTAAACCCAAAAAAAACTATTTCACAACACACAAAAAATAATTTTATATTATATAAAAATATATATATATTAAAAATATAAAAATATATTTTATAATATAATATATATATAAAAACAAAACAGCATCCCCGCTTACACCGTTCCCCACTTTTCGTCCCCTAGTTAAACGGGGACTTTGGGGATGCTGACACTTGTAGTTCCCTTTCCACAACCCGTAGTACTGTGGAACGACTGTTCCCGCAAGCAGCCCCTGAGGGAAAAATCTTTTTAAAAAAGGGGCACACACAAAAACGATGAAAACCCTTTCCTGTTCCCAAAAAAAAAAAAAAAAAAAATGTGTGCTGGAGTTTTATTTTTATAAATAACTGTTTTCCCACCTTTCAACAAATCAACTTTAAAAAACCCCACAGTCCCCATCCCCTTAACAACCGGGGCGCCTTTGTTAAATAATTTTTTTTTTTTTACAGTTTCTTTTGTGTGTGTTATGTAATTTAAAAAAAACAGAACACTTGTATATGTAACTATATAACAAAATATTATAAATTAAAAAAATATAATATATATATTACATTTATATTTTTAGAAGCTTGAGAAAGGCCCCTTTAGAGGCTAAAAAAGTTGCGAAAAAAAATGGGGAAAAAAGTTTTTTGGAAATTTCAAATTTTTTCATTTTGCTGCTTCATATCATGTTTTTTGGCAAAAGAATTGGGGAAGATTTTTGATCTGACTTTGCTTAGCATGCACTATACTATACACATAGTCCAAAAGAACGTAATGCAGAACACTAAAAAAATCCTAATTGTATGTACTGGGAGTAAATGAATTGGTGAAAAAGATTGCATCTCACAAAATAATATCCAACATATATATATATCACTGAAAAGATAATTGATATAAATAATTTAAGTCAAACAGAGAGACCCCTATATTGTCTAGACTCATTACAGTATGAATTACAAGGTTTAATTTAATAAATTTGTGAGCCCTATAACAAATAAAAGATAGTCCTGGAGAACCCCTTTAATTTTCAATTGTATTCAAATTTTTTGAGATGCACTAGCGTGTGTATGTATATATATATATATATATATATATATATATATATAAATATAGGAAAGAAAAGCAAAAAACAGAGGGGGCGCACAACAGTGAAAGTACATAATAAACAGTGGTAAGGTATGATGAGTGGCAGTTATGCTCACTTTGCGGAATTGTGCTACTAGTATAGAGGCACAACTCTCGTAGGCGCTTACAAGGCTCTCCTTCCGAGCCTATCACACGGCAGCCGCAGGTCTCCAATTCCAAAGCCGCTCCGGCAGCAGTGGATATGCGAAGCAGAAGCCAGAAGAGAAAAGACGGACCCAGCACTCATAGCGGAAGAAACCTTGGATGAGGCAAATGTAAAGGAGTGTTGACCTTCACACTATTAAAAACAAATAAAACGAACACTACACTTGACGCGTTTCACGCCGTATCGCTTCGTTGCCACATCCGAGGTTTCTTCCGTTACGAGTGCCGGATCCCTCTTTTCTCTTCTGGCTTCTCCAGGACTTTTGTGACTCAGTGAAACAGTCTAGTGAGAAATCCCCCTTAATAGTGATAGAATTAAAAATGTACACTGTTATGCTTAAAACTGCAATGAAAGATTCATACAAGTACCACTTAAAAAAATTCTGATAAAAAAACTATACATATATATACATATATATTTATATATAAGTATACAAATAGATAGATAAATAGATAGAGATAAAGCCGTAACTATGTATATATGTATACACATACAAATTCAAAAAACAGTGGCACTCTATGGACTAAAGAAACTATCAAAAGGGACATAGGAATTTTGGAAAAAGCATTACTGCTAACTAGGATACATGGAAAAATGTGAGGTTCTTAGTTCACACTTTTGGCCAAAACTGCTTAAGCCCACCTCCGAACTTCAACGAGACGTCAGAACAGGTGGTTCCTACGCTATTGTTACCTCTCTATTGGGTCCTATTCAGACCTGCATACTTCAGGGAGCGAAGATACCTGCTTCAAAGCACACTGCACTGATTTAAAACCTGAGGAAGTGGGTGGGGTGCAAAAACCAAAATGGAGTCCGCCACTCCTCCCTTACATAAAGTCCAAAACAACAGTTTTGGCCAAAAGTGTTTCTTTAGTCCATAGAGTGACGCTGTTTTTTGAATTTGTAAGTGTATATGTATTGCTGCCACACCAGTGTGCATTTGTGCTTTTTTTTAAACAAAGTTTTTTGATGTGCAAAACCAAATGTTGTTTTGGACTTTATGTATATATGTATTACTTGGATATTATTATATGTAAATTTTTTATGAGATGCAAACTTTTTCACCAATTTGATTATTACATTTTTTTTTTTTTTTTTTTTAAAAGACAAGGTTTACGCCTCATAGTAGTGGACAGTTTTTTAATTCTATCACTATTTAAATTGTGCAGCCGATGCCACATGAAAGAGCCCAAAAAATATTTAAAATGTAAAAATCATTTTAAATATACCATTTTTTTAAGTGGTAATTGTTGAACATTTCAATGCAGTGTACATTTTTATTTGTATCACTATGTAAAGGGGTTTCTCATTAGACTGTTTCACTGAATCACAAGCAGTTTACAGTCTCCTCAGGCTGTGGGTGGTTCTACAACAGTGATTAACATATTCAGCTTCTAGCTGAGCCGTTACACTGACAAGTATGGGAGAGCTAATCTTCATTAAACAAAAGCTACAGGCGCTGTGAGGACTGAATATAATGACTTATCTATACACAGAAGATAATCTTGTTAGAGATAATTAGTTTTTCCCCAGAACTCATTCCCGTCAGACAGTCCGACTGTGGGGTGACGTAACTCTCTGCTTTCTCAGCTAATCAGCTACACAGTTGTGGACTGGTATGCAGGTTAACACAGAAACATGTGTGCACTCAAAAAATGACTCTTTTGTCATGACTAAAATCTATTGACCAATATATTTAGAAATTAATAAATTGTTCCTTCATGTTGAAAGCTGATCTTTGTAGTGAGAACACCCCTCTAAATTGTGTAATTACTACCACATATGCCATATAGTTTTTTCCATTTACAATTCTAGTATGACAATAAACAGGTTCCTTAAGCCACCACAATCAAAAAAGAAATGATAATAAAAAAAAAATCAACAAACATAAAACCAAAACGTTATTTAATATTTTAGCAGGGTTCACACGGGGCTACTTTTTACTACGGAAAAAAACATTCTAGACTCTGGAATATTTTGCTGTTTTTCGTATTTTCGTATTTAGAGAGAATGGACACGGGTGACAGTATTGGGATTCTTAGTCAATACTATTTGAAAAATAATTTAAAAACTATAATATATTTCATGTCACCTTGTATATTACAAAACTCAGCTCCTCTCCATCTATCATATAACCCTTTATATCACAGAGATCAGCTTCTCTCGTCTATCATATAACCCTATATATCAAAGAGCTAATCTTCTCTCCTCAATAATATAAACCTATATATCAAAGAGCTCAGCTTCCTCCCTTATCATATAACCCTATATATCACAGAGCTCAGCTCCTCTCCTCTATCATATAAACTCTATATACCACCATAGCTTTAGCTTCTCTATATAAAACCCTATATATTTACAGAGCTCAGCTTCTCTCCTCTATCATATAACCCTATATATCACACAGCTCAGCCTCTCTCCTCTATCATATATCCCTATATATCACAGAGCTCCGCTCTTCTCCTCTATCATATAACCCTATCAATCAGAGCTCAGCTTCTCTCCTCTATCATATAATCCTATATATCACATAGCTCAGCTTCTCTCCTCTATCACATAACTCTATATAACAGAGGAAGTGTCAGATTATTATTAGGTCTAGTGGCCAAAGTGAGAACTGCAGGACTTAAGAATTTTTAAAAAATATGAAAAGTGATATGGAAAATTAAAAATAAATAACCAGAAATTCATAAAAAATGTGTTTAACATAAAAACATGAATTAAACAATAAGTCTTTTTTTGATGACGCATTCCCTTTAAATTTCCTGCCAAGACTGTTGACAATTACTAGTGTGCTAATAATAATAATAATAATAATAATAATAATAATAATAATAATAATTATTATTATTATAAAAACAGAGACAAAAAATAAGAATGTAAACAAATATTTTTTTCTATTTAAAAGAATCAAATTTTACCCTACATTATCATTTTAATGAAGTTTTTTTTTTCAGGCAGGATTTGTGTGAGAGGAAGTTACCCGTTATGGGTCACCGACTCCCAGAAATCAGAGTCTTTTTTCACCTTTGCCCTAAATTGCAGATTGCAGTAATCTTCCTTTAAAGCCACAGGGATTCCCAGCACATTGCAGGGTTATGGCCTTTAACTTTGCAGGATTTTACCTTCACAGACGGATTAATGGTGACCCAGACTCAAACACAGTAAATTCCTATAAATAAAAAAAAGAAGAATTTTAAGTCCGGGGACAATTATCAATGTATTGATTAAGTAAAGTCAACACCGGGATGTTTGCAGTGTAAAATTGTTCTTTAATAGATCACACCTGTCGCCGCCATATTGTAAGCTAAGCAGATAGAGAGGCCGCTAGGAGCATTGGGGCTTGTGTTATAGTCTGGAAGTAAATCAAAAGCTTTAGCATAGTATAAATGAACCCAATTTAAAGTATTTTTTAAGTAATTGCATCTCCTGTAAACCAAAACGACGGCCCTTTCCCCAAAAACAAAATAAAGAATAGGGAAAAAAAAATAAAAGGGGTCGGTCCACACCGGGGTTTATGGAGGGTTTTTTTCAGACGGTTTGCGGATTTTGAAACCGTCGAAAACCGAAAGAACCACCCTATAGACTTTATAGAAAATCCGTTCAGCAGCCCCCAAAGAAACAAAACTTCCTGTTTTTTACACCCCCGCTTTCCAAAAAAATTTAGAACATCCCAAACCCGTCCACCCGGTTTTTGGGCAGAAGATGTGGATTTCGATATTTGAGGGGGACGGGTGAATCGTAAAGTACGGACAGAACCGTTCCCCAAACCATTCAAAAGACGACAAAAAACTATCCGGATTCTAAAACAGAATCCAAACATTATTCTGTATATGCCGTGTGGACGCATCCTTAGTGTCCCATTATCCCTTTATTCCAGATATTTCTACCTCTATAAATTGGCATGCTACCAGATAGATATAAAAATAGTATATTAGATGAACAGAAAGGCAGATAAAAAAGTTGATACATAAAAAATACAATTAAAAAATGTAGAAAAAGGGTAGAAAAAAAAATAAAAATAGATTTTGGGGATAGATGGGTAGATAGATTTGATAGATTTTGGGTAGATAAAAATAAAGGAAAAATAAGGGTCGATAAAAGAAAAATAGTTAAAATATGAGAAAAAGAAAAAATATGAAAAATTGATAAAAATTGATGTTTTGGAAATTGATAGATAGAGATAGATTGGGTAGATTGGGGGTAAAAAGGGTATGAATAGGGGTAGGGGAAAAGTAAAACATAAAATAAGGGGTAGGGTATGAAAATTTGGGGTAGAATGAGATTAGATAGGGGTAGAATTTTTTGGGGTAGATAGGGTAGATGGATAGGGGGATAGATAGATAATTTATTTACAGGGGTAGAAGATAATGGAAATTGGGGGGGTGGGTAGATTTTCCATAGACAAACAGATTTTAAAAAAAGGGTGTTTGGGTTTGAATTCATGGGGGGGGAAAAGAAATCAGGCAAGATATTTATATGATTTTTAAATAAATTTAAAACAGCTAGATAATTGGGTAAATTATAAAATAAAAAAAAAAAAAAAAATAATTTCAAATAAAGAAAATTTTTTTTAAAGAAAGAAAACATTGAAAAAGCAGATAGAGAGGGCAGAAAAAAAGAAAAAAAAGACAGGGAAAACAGAGAAAGAAAGAAAAAAAAAGAAAGAAAAGGAGGGAAAAAAGGATATGGGGATGGGGTAGATAATAATAGAAAGATTGATAGGGGGTAGAAAAACCCAAATTAAGGGCATGGGGAAACACATCTATTATTGCCTAAATTTTTTAAAAAATGGGAGGGAAAACCAAAAAATAGGGGAAAATAAAATTTGCGTGCTTTTTTTTAAAAGGGGGGCCAATGGCAAACGTTTTGAAATCAGAAAAGAAAAACCTTTCTCAAGCAGGGCAGGGCAGACAGGGCAAAAAGACATTAAAATTTGATAGAAGATGATAGATAGATATGAAAATTAAAAGATAAATAGATAGATAATAGATTCAGTAGATTTATGTGATAGATGGTAGAAAAGGTTTGATAGAAATTTATTAAAATGAAGGGGTAATTATTATAAATTTTTGTAGTGTTCTATGGGGTAAGTTTCTATGATTTAGTACTAGGGGTTAAAACATATTTTCCCAGCAAAAGGCAGTAGTCCGCACATGCAGGGTTTGTGTATCTATCTATATTAGTCTGGACTCCTTGCTCTAAGTTGCTGTAGAGAAAAAAGGCCAAAGGGTTAAGAAAACAAAAAACGCAGAGCAGGGCCCATACTGCGGCCCAAAAAAAGGGGCCATTGGGTTGGGCCCAAAATGACTTTCCCATTGGGCCCAACAAAAGGGGCCTTTTAATTTTTCCTCATTCCTTTAAAAAAACTGCACAGTTATTCAACCTCATAATCTTATCATTATGATGTCAAATTATATCGCAGGAATCATCTTCTGTAAGAATGGACCTTTATACGCAGCAAACCCTGTGCAATCCTGCAGATAAAAAAGGAAAAGATATCGTCAAAAAACTTTTTTACAAATAGTTATTTTTTTTCTAAGTGTAACTAATATGGTTCAGGAGACGGTATCTCTCTACGACATCGATGTAAGAAACCCAAACAAACACAGAGCAGGAGACTGGCCCTACAAAGGGGGGCCGTTAGAAACTATACCCAAAAGGGGGGGGATTGTTGGCAGCCCGCCCATATTCCACTTTCCAGCTGCAATTGAAAGTTTTGGGAAATAAATAAAAACTATGATTTCTTGGAGTTCCTAGAGTTCCTTATGGAGCCAAATGCTCTACACATCCACGTCAGAAACATACAAAGGTCCAGTGCTCCCCTATTAATATCCTTCCCCCCGGGAAAAAATATTAGAGTCAGTAACATTTTAATGACCCACTAATTCCAGAGTAACCCGTGTGCAGCCGGCAGCAGAGTGGTTTAGGGGTGACTCCAAATTTAAAGGTCCTGGTAGGTTGTCCCAGGTCTCGGGAACCGACTGCTGGTAGGATATCCACAGAGGCGACACCACCATCCAGGGGCTCCCACACATGCTCAGTTGGGTTCAAGTTTAGAGAATAAGGAGGCCAAAGTAGTACTTGGGGAAGGGCTTGGTATAATCTTCTAACCAAGCGACATTTCACTATGCAGACCCTCGTTGCCCCCATACACAAAGGGGTTTGCGGGTGCAGGGACTCTGTCCCCGATCCGGTGCCCCCCCCACAGTAGGTTAGTAAGGTGCAGTGAATCCGTCGCTCCAAGGCCCCAACACAGTTGGGTTAGCAAGGTGCAGGGACATCCACTGCTCCAGGGCCCCCTACAAGGGTTAGCGAGGGGGCAGTGACATCCGTCTGCTCCGGGGCTCCATACACAGTAGGGCTTAGCAGAGGTGCAGTGAACCGTCTGCATCCCGGGGCCCCAATACCCAGATAGGGTTAGCAGAGGTGCAGCGACTCCGTCTGCTCCGGGGCCCCAAAACACAGTAGGGTATAGCAGAGGGTGCGTGACAACTGTCATCTGCTCCAGGGCCCATACACAGTAGGGTTACAGAGGTCAGTGACATCCATCTGCTCCGGGGCCCCATAAACAGTAGGTTAGCAGAGGTGCGTGACAACCGCTGCTCTAGAGCCCCAAACACAGTAGTGTTGTAGAGGTGCAGTGACATCCGTCTTTTCCATTGCCTCATACACAGTAGGGTTTGCAGAGTTGCAGAGACCATCCGTCTGCTCCGGGGCCCCATAACAGTAGGGTTTAGCAGAGGAGGCAGTGGACATCCGACTGCTCCGGGTGGCCCCATACAGTAGATAGGTTTAGCAGAGATGCAGTGAATCTTCCGCACCGTGGCCCCCATACACTGTAGGCTTAGTAGAGTGCAGGTGACATCCTCTGCTCCAGGCCCCAATACACCGTATGAACCAGAGATGCGTGTGACATCTGTCCTGCTCCAGTGGCCCCAAAACACAGTAGGGTTAACAGAGGAGCAGAGACATCTGTCCTGCTTCATGTCCCCATACACAGTAGGGTTAGCAGAGGTGCAGTGACACTGTCCCTGCTCCAGGCCCCATACACATTAGGGAAAGCAGAGGTGCAGTGACATCCTCTGCTCCGGTGCCCCATACACAGTAGGGTTTAGCAGAGGTACAGTGACATCTGTCTGCTCCGGGCCCATACCCAGTATGGTTAGCAGAGTTGGCATTGACCTCCGTCGCTCCGTGGCCCCATACACACAGTAGAGTTAAGCAAGGTTCAGTGACAACCGGTCTGCCTCCGTGAACCTGATAACAGTAGAGTTTAGCAGAGGTGGCAAGTGACATCTGTCGGCTCCGGGCCCCATACACAGTAGGGTTAGCAGAGGTGCATGACATCCTTCTTCTCTAGGGCCCCATAGCACAGTAAGGGTTAAGCAGAGGTGCACAGTGACTTTTGTCTGCTTCCGGGGCCCCAAACACAGTAGGGTTAGCAGAGGATGCAGTGACATCCTTCTGCTCCGTGTGCTCCATACACAGTAGAGTATGCAGAGGTGCAGTGACATCTGTCTGCTCTGGGTGGGGGTGCCCCATACACCAGTAAGGGAAAGCAGAGTGAAAAGACAAATCCGTCCCTGCTCCGGGTCCCCATAACGCAGTAGGTGGTAAGCAGAGGTGCAGTGACATCCGTCTGTCTCCGGGGCCCCATACCCAGTATGGTTAGCAGAGGTTCAGTGACTCCGTCAGCTCGGGTGGCCCCAAACCTAGTAGGGTAATCTGAGGAGCAGTTGACAATCCGTTTGCTCCAGGGCCTCATACACAGTAGGGTTAGCAGAGGTGCAGTGACAAACTGTCTGCTCCGGGGCACAATACACAGTAGGGTTAGCAGAGGTGCAGGACATCCGTCCGCTCCGGGGGTCCATACACAGTAGGGTTAGCAGAGGTGCCCGTGACATCCGCTGCTCCGGGGCACAATACACAGTAGGGTTAGAGGAGGTGCAGTGACATCCGTCTGCTCCGTGGCCCCATACACAGTAGGGTTAGCAAGAGTGCAGTGACATCCGTCTGCTCCGGGGCTCCATACACATAGGGTTAGCAGAGGTGCAGTGACATACGTCTTCTCCAGGGCCTCATACACAGTAGAGTTAGCTGAGGTGCAGTGACATCCGTCTGCTCCAGGGCTCATACACAGTAAAGGGGTTTGCAGAGGTTTCAGTGACATCCGTCTGCTCCGGGCACAATACACAGTAGGGTTAGCAGAGGTGGAGTGACATCCGTCTGCCTGGGGCCCCATACACATTTGGGTTAGCAGAGGTGCTGTGACATCCGTCCTCTCCGGTGCCCCAAACACAGTAGGGTTAGCAGAGGTGCAGTGACATCCGTCTGCTCCGGGCCCCATACACATAGGGTTAGCAGAGGGGCAGTGACATCCGTCTGCTTTCCCGGGGCCCCATACACAGTAGGGTTAGCAGAGGGGGCAGTGACATCTGTCTGCTCCGAGCCTCATACACTGGGAGGGTTAGCAAAAGGGGCAGTGACATCCGCTGCTCTGGGCCCCATACACAGTAGGGTTAGCAGAGGTGCAGAGACATCCGTCTGCTCCGGGGCCCCATCCACAGTCGGGTTAGCAAGGGGCATGACATCCGTCGCTCCGGGGCCCCATACACAGTAGGTTTAGCAGAGGTGCAGTTGACATCTGTCTGCTCCAGGGCCCATACACAGTAGGGTTTAGCAGAGGTGGGAGTGACATCGGTCTGCTCCAGGCCCCATACACAGTAGGGGTTTGCAAGGTGCAGTGACATCTGTTTTGCCTCTGGGCCCCCTACACAGTAGGGTTAGCAGAGGTGCAGTGACATCATCTGCTCCGGGCCCCCATACACAGTAGGGTTGCCAAGGTGCAGTGACATCCGTCTGCTCCGGGGCCTCATACACAGTAGAGTTAGCAGGGTTAGCAGAGGTCCAGTGATAATCCGTCTGCTCCGGGGCCCCATACACAATAGGGTTAGCAAGGTTTCAGTGACATCCGTCTGCTCTGGGCCCCATACACAGTAGGGTTAGCAGAGGTGCAGTGACATCCGTCTGCTCCAGGGCCCCATACACAGTAGGGTTAGCAGAGGTGCAGTGACATCCGTCTGCTCCAGGGCACTATATGCAGTAGAGTTCAATGAACTTCTGTGTTAAACACATATATGAGGTCCTGGGTCATTTTGGCAGTGGGCTGCACCACTGTAGCGCGTCCTCCTCCCTCACACACCTTTGTAGTCGACATTCACCTCACATATCGATGGCACATGGTGCTCAACATTTTCCACATCACTTATTCTTAATGGCGCCATTTGTCCACACGCAATTCACTTTCACCACAGCGGCCGCAACTAGTTCAAAAAACTGCACAGTTTCAGAAATACCATCGCCCTTGGAAAGTTAATATGCATCTCTTTTTGCAACTCTGATAAATCGCTCCTTTTACCGATGACAGCAACAAGAGATGTGTGCAGACAGCTTTTCACACAACTTGCATATCCACGAAGCCAGCGCACCACACGGGACTTCTTTCACGGGCTACGCGCTTTTGACGTCAAAAGTCGAAAGTGGTGACAATAATGCAACTCAACTGTGTTTATAAATATATATGTATATATGTGTGTGTATATATATATATATATATATATATATATATATATATATATATATATATATATATATTTATTTATATTTCTAGGAAAACTCTTAAATAAATAATTCCAAAATCAAGTTGAGTCAAAGAGGATTTATGGGAAGTGACTGAAACTATTCCTCACTAAAGTAAATGGTGCGCTCCCCACATATAAAAAAAATATCCACTTTGGGACATTTGTTATAGAAATAATGTGCTGGGGATGTAAGGTTGGACAGTGAATCCACCTGTAAGTACACTGACTCATGGCACAATGGTTGGGGGGTGGACAGCTGCATAAATCAGAAGTGACGGCTTTTGGAAGATATTATGAATGAGTCAACACAACTGACAGGATCATGAAGAAGAGCCTGTCTGATCAAATACATGGCCCCAAGGTCCGGGAGGATAGACGGATTAGCTGGACCTTGCTTCTATGTCACTGGATAAACCTTGAAGCAGGATTTATTTCTTAAATTGTAAAAACCCCCATACCTGGGACAAGACCCTGAAGGCGCCACACGTTGTACAGTGATGCACGGTAATGGCCCGGCTATGGAGGGTTCCCCTTTGAAAGGGTATTAAACTTTATGGAAAAACTTCCCCAGGGGCTGGAAGTAGGATGAAGACCAAATAAGCCTTAATTATGGAAACTGTAGGGGAAGTAGCAGCATCGACTATGTGACCCCGGCCGAAAGTGTTCATGGCATGGCCTATATGACTCTTAAGGAACGTGTTCGCAGCATGAATTATATGACTGCTAAGGTAAGTGTTCGCAGCATGGGCTTTGTGACTCCTGTAGCAACATGGACTATGTTGTGACTCCTGCAAAAAGTGCTCAGAGCATGGACTATGTAACTCCTTAGGAAAGTGGTTGCAGCATGGACTATGTTACTCTTGTAGCAACATGGACTATGTGACTGCAGCAGAAAGTGCTCGCAGCATGAACAAACAATGTGACTCCTGCAGAAAGTGCTTGCAGTATGGACTATGTTACTCCTCAAGCAGCATGGATTATGTTACTCCCACAGAAAGTGCTTGCAGCATGGACTATGTTACTCCTGCAGAAAGTGCTTGCAGCATGGACTATGTTACTCCTGCAAAGTGCTTGCAGTATGGACTATGTAACTCCTCAAGCAGCATGGATTATGTTACTCCCACAGAAAGTGCTTGCAGCATGGACTACAGTATGTAACTCCTAAGGAAAGTGCTCGCAGTATGGACTATGTTTCTCCTGCTGAAAGTGCTTGGAGTATGGTATTTGTTATTCCTGCAAAGTGCTTGCAGTATGGACTATGTAACTCCTCAAGCAGCATGGACTATGTTACTCCTGCAGAAAATGCTTGCAGTATGGACTACAGTATGTAACTCCTAAGGAAAGTGCTCGCAGTATGGACTATGTTACTCCTGCAGAAAGTGCTTGCAGTATGGACTATGTTACTCCTGCAGAAAGTGCTTGCAGTATGGACTATGTAACTCCTGCAAACAGTGCTTGCAGTATGGACTATGTTACTCCTGCAAACAGTGCTTGCAGTATGGACTATGTGACTCCTGCTGAAAGTGCTTGCAGTATGGACTATGATACTCCTCAAGCAGCATGGACTATGTGACTCCTGCAGAAAGTGCTTGCAGTATGGACTATGTTACTCCTAAGGAAAGTGTTCGCAGCATGGACTATGTTACTCTTGTAGAAAATGCTTGCAGTATGGACTACAGTATGTAACTCCTAAGGAAAGTGCTCGCAGTATGGACTATGTTACTCCTGCAGAAAATGCTTGCAGTATGGACTATGTTACTCCTGCAGAAAGTGCTTGCAGCATGGACTATGTTACTCCTGCAAACAGTGCTTGCAGTATGGACTATGTTACTCCCACAGAAATGCTTCAGCATGGACTATGTACTCCCCAAAAGTGCTTGCAGTATGGACTATGATACTCCTCAAGCAGCATGGACTCTGTGACTTTTAAGGAAAGTTTTTGCAGTATGGACTATGTTACTCCTAAGGAAAGTGTTCGCATCATGGACTATGTTGCTCCTGCAGAAAGTGCTCTCCAGTAACCTGTGCAATAAAATTTCTACACAGAGGAGAGGACTTACTGGCTGAGATTATATATACCTCCCAAACTAAACTGGATAATCAGGGTTCACAAATAATACTACCATCTAGAGCAAAACAAGTGCAACAAAGCATCCTAAATATTTCACCACATAGTGCAGAAATGTACATAACACTTCTCGGCGCTATGATAACTAACCCATGAACCTGGGCCAAGGGACAGATACCCCCGCTGGCTCTCCCCGACCACCTCTAATGACTAGATAAATTTGGGCCAATCACACATCCTCTAGTGACGGTGAGGTCACAGTCTGATGTCTACCCTATCGCCTGTCGATGGCACTCTCTGCGTCTGCTGTGGTGACCACAGGTAATGGGGAATCAGAAATGGCTGCCACATCCAAGAAAGAGAGTGACAGTAGCGCATCATAACGATGCTGCATTTATGGCTGGCATCACCTATGGTCAGAACTACAATGGTATTTGATCATCTATGAACCTCCAACTTTTGTTCTTGATAATAGTGAAAACGTTGGACCCTATTTACTAATGTGGTTGCACCTGAAAAGTGTGTTAAAATACGCCAAAAAGTGATGCATTTTTGGCACAGCATGTTCCCTGACAAGTAGGTGGGACTTTATGTGAAAGTGGGCGTAGTCATAATGCAAACCCCCTCCCCCCGACAAAAAAAAATGGTCTAAAAAAAATGTGACAAGCCTATAGCTTCACCAATTTATCAATCATCATAAACCACTGTGATAAGTCTGGTGCATTTTTAGACTTCTGGTCTAAGTTACGACAGTGATAGAAAATGAGGGTCATTCTTGGCAAATGCTTATGGTCATTTTGCAGTTTTCCAAACATTTCACGTCTAGCAGCGCTTTATAGATGCCCCGGCAGTCCCCCTTAATAGCACCAGAGAAGAAATGTATTGCAGGCGTAGCATTACAGTAATGATCAGGTGCATGGTGGGCCAGCGGCAAATTTCTCCTTTCTCCCCACTATGATCAAACCCTAGACACAGACAATGGGCCTCATGTACTGTCTAGTTGTGAGACTTTGTTGCCACCAATTAGAGTTCATAGCAACGAATCAGAGCTCATAACAACCAGAGTCCACAGCCACCAATTAGAGCAAATAGTGACCAATCAGAACCTATAGCAACCAATCAGAACCTATAGCAACCAATCAAAACCCATAACACCCAGAGCTCATAACAACCAGAGTCCACAGCCACCAATTAGAGCAAATAGCGACCAATCAGAGCTCAGAGCAACCAATAAGAGCTCATAGCAACCAATCAGAGCCTATAGCCACCAATCAGAGCACATAGCAACCAACCAGAGCCCATAGCAACCAATCACAGCTCATAGTCACCAATCAGAGCCCATAGCAGCCAGAGCTCATAACAACCAATTAGAACAAATAGCGAGCAATCAGAGCTCATAGCGACCAATCAGCGCCCAGCTTTCATTTTTCCCTAAGCAATATCAGAAACGAAAGCTGAGTTCTGATTGGTAGCTATGGGCTCTGGTTGCTATGGGCTCTTATTGGTTGCTATGAGCCCTGGTTGGTTGCTATGGGCTCTTATTTGTTGCTATGAGTTCTGATTGGTTGCTATGAGCTCTGATTGGTTGCTATGGGCTCTTATTGGTTGCTATGAGCTCTGATTGGTCGCTATGGGCAACAAAGACAGTCTTACAACTAGACAGTTTTCATAAATGCGGCCCAATGAACCACATTCACATGCAACTAGCAATAAAATGAGGATATTGTGATAATTTTAAGAATTTAGGGTGACATATGAACGGGGCTGCACCACTTTTAGGCATATCTTGTGCCAAAATACTGTCGTAGTCCTGTTCTGTAAATGTATGAACAGTCGTATGGCAAAACTTGCGCCAGGCACAGCACCACTGAATGCGCCTGAGATATGCTATACTATGCAAGGCATACATACCAAACGGTAGATTTAGTAACCCACATACGACAGGTTCATACATACTGTCTCATTCTAAACTCCTCTATAACGATTTAGAACTGGTGTGTCAGTGGCAAGTTTCATACACGTTGTCCTTAGCTCATACCCCTCCCTAATACGCACAAAGGGCGACATATATGTACGGGGCTGCGCCAGTAGTCTGGTTTCCTTTCAGCCCAAAAACTGGCGCAGCCCTGTTCTCTAGATGTGTGAGCAGACACACTCCAAGATTAGGCGCATTTTGCGGCGCCCACGGCACTTTGTAGTGCGCCCATGATGTGGGACGTTCTAGGGGCGTCAAACCACAACCGTAGGATTCTACACATTTATGACTGGAGGACGGCAAACCTGGGCGCATTACTGCTGGAACAGGCAGACCACGTTACTAGGGGTTTACCTGAGCCTGATTTGTCGCAGTGCAACTAGAAAGCGCCTAATTTATGAACCGCACTAGAACAGGTCCATAAATTCAGCCGCATTCTACGCTGTTTTAAAGCTACTGGCCTCTATGCGCCTAGATCATACATGTCACCCAAAATGCTGGTGGAACGGGAATTTGGAGCCAAAGGACAGCAAAAAAACAAAAAAACAAGGAAAAGACACTGAAAGCCAACACAGTCCTCCTACCGCATGCAAGGGGTTAAACCATTCCAGTTTAAATTAAAAAAAAATATACGAGTCAAAAAGGCATTTGGGAACATTACCAATTGTGTTAATTTCCTCCCCAAGACCCATGTGTCAGAAAATCACTCCTGATACAGCCTTGGCCGACTGCACGCCTCCTGCACGCCAAATATTAAACCCACAGAGCTTAGGAAATGTGACACAAAAATTCTTCACGTCTGTAGGACGGAGCAGGGATCCAGAGGGGGTTTTATATTGGAGTAAAGCATTGTGGAAAAACTTGAATCCAAAATAGTAACTGCTGTTAAGGGTTAGACAGGTAATATTAAATGGGGGAGAAAAGGGGTCATAGAAGAAATGGTTCACAATAGGCTCTTGTATTTGACCTTATCTAGAGCACACCAGGTACTGGGCACAATTACTCTAAGATACCAGGTACTGGGCACAATGACACTAAGACACCAGGTACTGGGCACAATGACACTAAGACACCAGGTACTGGGCACAATAACACTGAGACACCAGGTACTGGGCACAATGACACTAAGACACCAGGTACTGGGCACAATAACACTGAGACACCAGGTACTGGGCACAATAACACTAAGACACCAGGTACTGGGCACAATAACACTAAGACACCAGGTACTGGGCACAATAACACTGAGACACCAGGTACTGGGCACAATAACACTGAGACACCAGGTACTGGGCACAATAACACTGAACACCAGGGTTCGGGCACAATGACACTAAGACACCAGGTACTGGGCACAAAAGACACTAAGATACCAGGTACTGGGCACAATAACACTAAGACACCAGGTACTGGGCACAATAACACTAAGACACCAGGTACTTGGCACAATGACACTAAGACACCAGGTACTGGGCACAATGACACTAAGACACCAGGTACTGGGCACAATAACACTAAGACACCAGGTACTGGGCACAATGACACTAAGACACCAGGTACTGGGCACAATAACACTAAGACACCAGGTACTGGGCACAATGACACTAAGACACCAGGTACTGGGCACAATAACACTAAGACACCAGGTACTGGGCACAATAACACTAACACACCAGGTACTGGGCACAATGACACTAAGACACCAGGTACTGGGCACAATGACACTAAGACACCAGGTACTGGGCACAATGACACTAAGACACCAGGTACTGGGCACAATAACACTAAGACACCAGGTACTGGGCACAATAACACTGAGACACCAGGTTACTGGCACAAAACACTGAGACACCAGGTACTGGGCACAATAACACTGAGACACCAGGTACTGGGCACAAATACACAGAGACACCAGGTACGGGGACAATAACCCCTAAGACCCCATTACCTGGCACAATAACACTAAGACACCAGGTATGGCACAATAACACTGAACACCAGGTACTGGGCACAATACCCTGAACACCAGGTACTTGGCACAATACACTAAAGACAACCATGTACTTGGCACAATGACACTAACACACCAGGTACAGGCACAATAAACACGAGGACACCAGGTAACTGGACCAAATAACACTAAGACACCCCGGGACTGGGCACAATAACACTGAGACACCAGGTACTGGGCACAATACACACTGAGACACCAGGTACTTGGCACCCAAAGACACTAAGACCCAGTACGGCACAATGACACTAAGACACCAGGTACTGGGCACAATGACACTAAGACACCAGGTACTGGGCACAATAACACTAACACACCAGGTACTGGGCACAATAACACTAACACACCAGGTACTGGCACAATGACACAAAACCGCAAGTTTCCCCGGCCCCAATGACCTAAGACCACCAGGTACTGGGCACAATAACACGAGACACCCAGGTACTGGGCACAATAACACTAAGACACCAGGTACTGGGCACAATGCAAATAAGACACAAGGGACTTGGCACAATAACATAAACACCAGTTTCTGGCACAATGACACTAAACACCCGGTACTGGCACAAAATAGTAAGACACCAGTATTGGCACAATTTACACTAAGACACCAGGTACTGGCACAAATGACACTACAAAACACCAGGTACTGGGCACAATAACACTGAGACACCAGGTACTGGGCACAATGACACTAAGACACCAGGTACTTGGCACAATGACACTAAGACACCAGGTAAATGGGCACAATACCTAGACACCAGGCACTGGGCACATAACATAAGACACCATACTTGGCACAATGACACTGAGACACCAGGTAACTGGGCACAATAACACTGAGACACCAGGTACTTGGCACAATGACACTGAGACACCAGGTACTGGTTAAAAATTACACTGGGAAAAACCAGGTTTCTGGGCACAATAACACTGAGAAAACCAGGTACTGGGGCCAATTACACTGAGACACCAGGTACTTGGCACAATAACACTGAGACACCAGGTACTGGGCACAATAACACTAAGACACCAGGTACTGGGCACAATAACACTGAGACACCAGGTACTGGGCACAATAACAGTAAGACACCAGGTAATGGGCACAATAACACGAAGACACCCGTAACTGGGCAAAAAAAATAACAGTAAGCACCAGGTACTGGGCACAATAACACTAAGACACCAGGTACTGGGCACAATAACAGTAAGACACCAGGTACTGGGCACAATAACACTAAGACACCAGGTACTGGGCACAATAACAGTAAGACACCAGGTACTGGGCACAATAACACTAAACACCAGGGACTGGGCACAATAACAGTAAACACCAGTACTGGGCCACAATAACAGTAAGACACCATGTACTTGGCACATTAAGACTTAGACACCAGGTTCTGGTCACAATAACAGTAAAGACACCAGGTAACCATGGCCCAATGACACGAGATACCCGGGACGGGCACAATACACTGAACACCAGGTACTGGGGACAATAACATTTTAAAACACCAGGTACGGGCACAATAACACAAAGACACCCGGTACTGGGACAAAACACTGAGACACCAGTTTTCTTGGCACAAAACACTTTAAAAACCAGTACTGGGCACAATAACAGTAAGACACCAGGTACTGGGCAAAAAATAACACAAAGACACCAGGGACGGGACAATAACACTAGACACCAGGGACTTGCACAAAACACTGAGACCCAGTACTGGGGGACAATGACCTAACACGCAGGGTTTTGGGGACAATACACGAGACCCAGGTACTGGGCACAAAGACACTGAACACCGGGACTGGGCACAATACACTAACCCCACCGGTACTGGGCACAAGACACTAAATACCAGGTACGGACAATGACACTGAGACACCAGGACTGGGCACAATAACACAAACACCAGTACTTGGCCAAGCACTGAGAAAACCAGGTACTGGGCACAATAACACTAAGACACCAGGTACTGGGCACATTGACACTGAGACACCAGGTACTGGGCACAATGACACTAAGACACCAGGTACTGGGCCCCAATGACACTGAACACCAGGGACGGGCACAATAACATAAGAACCCAGGCTGGGGACAATAAACCACTAAACACCAGGGACCGGGCACATTGACACTTAACACCAGGTACTGGGGCCAATGACCCCTAAGACACCAGTACTTTGGGACAATACACAAAGACACCAGGGACTGGGGGGACAATGACACGAAAACCCAGGTACTGGGCAACCCAAAGACACTAAGAAAACCAGTACTGGGCACAATAACACTGAGACACCAGTATTTGGGACCCAAGGGCACTAAGGGCACCAAAGGAAATGGGCACAATGACCCCTAAGAAAAACCAGGTACTGGGGGCAATGACACTGTAACGAGGTTAACCCGGGTCAACAATAAAAAATAATAAATTTTTTTTTTATATAAACGCCAACAAATTCCGCAGCACTTTAACAATATTTTGAGGGGATACATACAACATTGCACATAAAAAAAAAAAACTTAGCAAAGAAAACCCAAGTCTTTAGGACCCTGTCGTGGGGCACTTTCAAACTATTAGGGGGTATGGGTGGGAAAAATACGTAAGAATGCCCAAATTTACCCAATTTTCCGGCCATTAACCCAAAAAATAGGGGGGGGTTTACATAAAAAATTGGGGGAACCTGCCACCCCTTTCAGTACAAACTAAAATACAGATAATTTCCTGTGATTTTCCCCTAGTGTTTGGGAAATGACCGGGTAGGTGTGATACAGGTGGGGGTTTAGCAATTAGGGGGAAACTTGATATTCCAACCTTAAAGGAAAGTGTTTTTAGGGCCCTCTTAAAATTAAAGAGGATTTTTTGAGTTTTGCCTGGAAACGCCCCGCGGGGGACATGTTTTTCCCAAAAAAGGTTTTCCGCAACCCTTTGAAATCTTGTAAAGGGGGGGCATTGGGGGGTTCCCGGGTTTAAATTGAGGAATTTAAATCCCCGATAACATCAGCAGAAACGGAGAGCACGGGGGAAGGGGGGGTAAAACAAGATGAGAGAGGAAAAAGGGGGGCAGCCGCTGAGGAGAGCTTTATGGTTATGGGTGAGACAGTGATGAGTTTATGTAGGTATTCTGTACTGAATGGGCAACCCAGTGCAATGACTAGACACAGGGTAGCAAAAGGACATTATAACGGCTTGTAAAGAAAGCTGAGGCCTGGCTGCTGCATTCAGGACAGATTGTAGAGGGGAGAAGTTTGCAGAGCACGGGAACAGATAACAAGGAGTTACAGCTAGTCCAAGACAAGAATGAATAGAGATTGCACCATGAGAGTCTATTTGTGGAGTTCTGTTCCACACAGATGAGAAAAGTACGGATTTTGGAGATGTTCTTGAGTTGCAGTTGACTAGGAGGTCGGGCAAGGGAATGGATAATAAGAGGGTGAAAGACAGATTCAAATCTAGTATAAACCCAAGACATGCGGGCCTAGCTGCGACACTAGGAAATATGTGTAGGTGCCAACAACATCGGAGACGAAATAACAGGGGTGGGGTTGGTTAGTAGATGGCGGAAAGACAAGAATGACACTGAAGCACCAGGTACTGGACACAATAATACTAATATACCTGGTAGTGCCGCTAGCTGGCGGAATGGCTGTCAAAAGTTAACCATGCTGCCCACAAGAAATTGCTTTACAAACGCAGAAATTGCCTCAGCAAGTTTACTAAGATATGGAGCAGAAGGCTGAACTCCCCGTCAACTTGGGTTTTCCTGAATTCTTGTAGGGCCTGTATCTTGACGCATCATGCCACCAGCCCTTCCGATCACATGCCTTCGCTTCATCTATTTAGAGTCTCCATGCATTTATCTCTTTATTGGTCTGCGGGGTCTGATGGCCTCATTAGGGAAATCTGTTCTCGTCTTCTATTGTAATCTATCTGCGAAATTGTAGTTTTTTTTCTGCTCGTTTGTTTCTCAGTTTTCATGTATACCTTTGGTAACGCGAAATCATTTATTGACACACATTCCCTTATTATTACGTCTCGTCCTGTTTAATCCAATTGGTTTATAGTAACTATGTATAAATCCCACTGCTGAATTTTACATGTCTATGTAACATTAAGTTTTGTACTGGATATCGATAAAATCTGTTGTTCAATGCAATTTGTCTCCATTTAACATGTAGAATGCATCATATTTCCTCTTATTAATAAAATTATATGGGCATAAAAACACTAAGGGCCCCAGGTAAAAGGGGAAAAATAACACTAAGAAAAAACCCAAGGAAAATGGGCCAATGGGCACTAAACAAACCATTTTCTGGGGACCAAAGAACGAACACCAGGGACTGGGCAAAAAAACATAAGACACCAGGTACTTTTGGGCAAAAATGACATAAGGGCACCCGGGACTTGGGCCCCAAAAAAAACCTGAACACCCGGGAAATGGGCCAAAAATAACACTAAGACACCAGTTTTTCCTTTGGGGCCCCAATAAAAAAACTGAAACACCAGGGAAAGGGACGCAAAAGATGCCAAGAAAACCAGGGAAAATGGGGCCCAAAGGTGCCAAAACACCCCCGGGACTTTGGAAAGCAATTGAGCCCAAAAAAAAACCCAAAAGGGGACTTGGGGACAATGAAAAGCCAAGAAAACCCGGTAGTGGACCAATGAAAGCCAAGACACCAGGTAATACGGGAAAATTCCAAGACACCCCGGGATGGACCCCCAAAGATGCCAAAAAACACCATTTTTGGGCACAAAAAGCCAAACCCCCGGTTAGTGGACGCCCAAAATCCAAGGACAAACCCAATCCTTTTGGGCGCAAAGGGGGCCAAGACACCAGGTACTGGACGCAATGATGCCAAGACACCAGGTACTGGACGCAATGATGCCAAGAAAAACCCCAGGTACGGGGACGCAATGACCCAAACACCCGGGACTGGGCACAATGAAGGCCCAAAAAACCAGGGAAATAGACAAAATGAAACCCAAAACAAAAGAAAAAATTTATAATTTACCCGTCATTTAAATTTTCGGGCGTTAGAAAAAAAAGGTCTTCAATTTTTAAAATTCTCCTTTTAATTGTTTAAAACTTAAACCCTTTTTAATGAAAAACCCCTTTAAAGACACCAGGTTTTCCCGGAAAACCAATGAAGCCAAAGACACCAGGAAATGGACGCAAAGAGCCAAAACAACCCGGTACTGGCCGCAAAGAGCCCAAAACAACCCGGGACCTTGGGGCCCCAAAATACCAAAGGGCACCCCGGTTTCCCAGGGCCTAAAGAAAAAAAGACAAAAGAAAAAAATGATAAGTGACATGTCATTTATTTACCGCTTAGAAAAAGGGCTTCATTTTAACTTTTTCCCCTTTTTTGTTGAAAGCTAATCCCTTTTTAAAGGGGAAAAACCCCTTTAAAAACACCAAAGGGCCCGGGCAAATGAAGCCAAACAAACCCGGATACCAGGACGGGGAATTGGGGCCCAAAACACCAGGGACTGGAAAGCAAATTATGCCAAGACACCAAAAGGGCCCCCGGGCCCCAAGAAGCCAAGGGGGCCCCCCAGGAAAATGGACCCAAGATGCCAAAGATCCACCAAAGGGACCGGACGCCCAAAAGGGTTCCAAACACCAGGGCCCGGGACGCAATTTAAACCAAGACAAACCCGGTACTTTGGGGCGCAATGACCCAAGACACCAGTTAAATGGACACAAAAAAAGGCAAAACACCAGGTACTGGACACAATGTAAACCAAACACCAGTACTAGACATAAAAAAACCCAAAACAAAAAAAAATAAGGGGGTAAGGACATGTCTTTTATTTAACGGGGGGGCGCTTTCGGGGCTTTCGAGTAATGGACAGTCCTTTTGGGGCCCGGGGGGCTGGCCCCCCCCCCCCCCATACATTGCGGGGGTAAAGCGGCGATCGGCGCGAGCTCCCCCAACACCTGGTGGGAAGCGGACCCCTACAATAGGGGCCCCCCCCAAATTTGCCCGGGGTTAAAAAGCCCCAAGGGAATGTTTTACATGGCTTAAATTTTTGGGGGGCATTTCAGGCGAAAATGGGGCCCTTTTTACGCGGGGAAAAATTTGCCCCAAAATTTTGGTAATCCATAGCTCTCATAGAGAACTTTTGGGAAACGCCCTCCTCTCCCTGCTCAAAAACAAACTGTATTGTAGGCGGGGGGGGGGATAAGGGGACATGTCAATTATTTGCGGCGAAAAACGCACCACGGTTAATAATGTTCCCATGGGGCTGGCGAGCTGCTGGCCCCTGGCGCCGTTGGGGGAGTACGCTTTTTATTTTGCGCGAGCTCCCGAAAACACACGATTTTATTGCTTTCCTACTGTACGTCCCCAATACATCGTTTTTGAACATAACCCTAAACACCCGGGAAAAAAGACACCCTGGGAAAAATACATAAAAAAATTGGGGGGGCTGCACCCTGGGATCAACAAGGACTGGACACTATTGCCCTCTATGAACTTGGAACAGTCACACTAAGTTATCAGCAACCTAACACTGCACCAACAATTTCAGAAAATGATCACTAATAAAATTAAGGAAATAGTGCCAAAGATTCAGGCTCAGACTGTCGCATAGGGGAGCAGGGGAGCGCCCGGTGGGGCTCCTGAGCATGGGAATCCTAGAGTTACTTTTAAACTGCATATGTATCCTTGAAAGAGGCAAGAAGGCAGAGAAAGAGAGGCAAAGAGCAAGTGGAAGGGTATAAGAGGCATGTACAATAGCTGTAGGGTGGGTCAGCAGAATCAACTCCTCCGGTGGGCCCCAGAATCAACTTCACTGTTGGGCCCATGGCCCCCCCAATCCGAAACTGCAGAGAGTCAGCACCAACTGAGTTCTGTGATCAATACAAACAATGTGATGTAATTGTGTCGCCAACTTTAAAGAGAAGGCACCAAGTGGCAGGATAATAGCCCATCAGGACTTGCACCCCATAGCACTGCAACCATGTAGCCCCTTCTTAAAGGGGTTTTGCCACGAAGTAAAATTGACGCGGGAAGTTTGAAAATTAAATAATAATCATTTTCACCATTCATTTTTATTAAAAATTCTGCACCGTTTTTGTTTTAGCCGCTCCTGTAGTGATCCATTGTTTACAACTCGTCTCCAGGGGACACGACCAGGGCTGAAAATTTCTCAGTCCTGGTCGCACATGCTCAGACATCACTTCTCCTCTCAGGCAGCTACTGAGCTGTCTGAGTGCTGTCACTCTACTCCCGTCCTCTGTCCTCCTTAGTAATAAGTCAAACAGTGCAAAGAAATTAAAAAAGAAACCTCACTCACGTCTGTGCATTGATAAAGAGAAATAAAATCCACAGGTTTGGTTCCTGCAGGGATTTGAACCAAGGACCCTTATGCCTGGAGGCAAAAGTTTTACCTCTGAGCTACAATGTAGCTACTCACAGCTCTTTACATAAACAGACCTTTCTCTGACGAAAGAGAGGAAAGGCCTGGTGATGTCATCCTGCTGGGTCACATGATCTGCAATTCAAACAAATCACACACGCCCCCTTCTGAGCACACAGAGCTGAAGAGCTGGATGTAGGAGGTATGAAATGAGATTGTGGCAAAACCCCTTTAAGTTTGCTGACCCAATTAGATGTAGGAAAGGGAAACACGTCACATTCCACTTTCCCCAAATCTGCAAACCAGTTGTTATTATACCCTGCCTATAGGGCTATCTAACTAGACAAAGTCAAAAATTGGCCATCATCACACTTTCTCCGAAAAAAAATGTAGTTGAGTAAGTTACCTACAAACAGCTCTTCATATCTCAGCTTTCTTGACTTCTGTGAATTTAAAATGTTCGGACTAGTTAATAGGTTTTACTACAGTAACAGCTGAACATTGAGGTTTTTAGTGGCGGTATTCTTTACACAGATTTCACAATAGTATTGAAATAAATAATGGAGGAACAAATGGAGGTTAAGTTTCTCTGCAATCATTTGTCTAAGAAAAACATCAGACAGAAGAGAATGTGGCGGCATTAATGCTCTGCGGTTCTATTATCAAACATCTGATGCACCAAGAACATTAGGAATTCAGCTGGAAATTACATCCAATGAGTCCACTTAACATCCATGATATAGTGTGTGGTTTTCTCTAATGTCCTAGCTAAATAATGCGACTGAATGGAAGAACCAGCTGTTCAAGGAACAAGTGTGAAATATTCCTGTAACCAAGAAGCGGTAGAGAGCTGCATTATAGAAGTTACATTCTTGTGCATAGGAGCAGTATTATAGTAGTTATATTCTTGTACATAGGGAGCAGTATTATAGTAGTTACATTCTTGTACATAGGGGGCAGTATTATAGTAGTTAAATTCTTGTACATAGGGGCAGTATTATAGTAGTTTACATTCTTGTACATAGGGGGGCAGTATTTATAGTAGTTTATTTTCTTTGTACTTTATAGGGGGCAGTATTATAGTAGTTATATTCTTGTACATAGGGGGCAGTATTATAGTAGTTATATCCATGTACATAGGAGTAGTTTTATAGTAGTTATATTTTTGTACATGGGGGGAACATTAAAGTAGCTATATTCTTGTACATAGGGGGCAGTATTATAGTAGTTATATTCTTGTACATAGGGGGCAGTATTATAGTAGTTATATTATTTTACATATGAGGCAGTATTATAGTAGTTATATTCATTGTACATAAAGGGGCAGTATTATAGTAGTAAAATTCTTGTACATAAGGGGAGCAAAGTATTTTATAAGAGTATATTATATATCTTGTACATAGAGGGCAGTATTATAGTAGTATATTCTTGTACATAGGAGTCACATTATAGTAGTTATATTTCTTGCACATAGGAGGCAGTATTATAGTAGTTTTATTCTTGTCAATACAGTATGGAGCAGTTTATAGTATTTATATTCTTGTAATAGGGAGCAGTATTATACTAGTTTATATTATTTGTACATAGGAGGGCAGTATTATAGTAGTTATATTCTTGTACATACAGTAGGAGGCAGTATTATAGTATTTATATTCTTGTACATAGGTGGCAGTATTATAGTAGTTACATTCTTGTACATAGGTGGCAGTATCATTGTAGTTATATTCTTGTACATAGGCAGCAGTATTATAGTAGTTATATTCTTGTACATAGGGAGCAGTATTATAGTAGTTATATTCTTGCACACAGGGGCAGTAGTATAGTAGGTATATTCTTGTACATAGGTGACAGTATTATTTTAGTTATATTCTTGTACATAGCGGGCAGTATTATAGTAGTTATATTCTTGTACATAGGAGGTGTATTATAGTAGTTATATTCTTGTACATAGGAGGCAGTATTATAGTAGTTATATTCTTGTACATAGGAGGCAGTATTATAGTAGTTACATTCTTGTACATAGGTGGCAGCATTATAGTAGTTACATCCTTGTACATAGGTGGCAGTATCATTGTAGTTATATTCTTGTACATAGTGGGCAGTATTATAGTAGTTATATTCTTGTACATAGGGAGCAGTATTATAGTAGTTATATTCTTGCACACAGGGGCAGTATTATAGTAGTTATATTCTTGTACATAGGTGACAGTATTATTGTATTTATATTCTTGTACATAGCGGGCAGTATTATAGTAGTTATATTCTTGTACATAGGAGGTGTATTATAGTAGTTATAATCTTGTACATAGGAGGCAGTATTATAGTGGTTATATTCCTGTACATAGGAGGCAGTATTAGAGTAGTTATATTCTTGTACATAGGGGCAGTATTATAGTAGTTACATTCTTGTACATAGGGGGCAGTATTATAGTAGTTATATTCTTATACATAGGGGGCAGTATTATAGTAGTTATATTCTTATACATAGGGGGCAGTATTATAGTAGTTATATTCTTGTACATAGGGGGCAGTATTATAGTAGTTATGTTCATGTATATAGGATACAGTATTTTAGTAGTTATATTCTTGTACATAGCGGACAGAATTATAGTAGTTATATTCTTGTACATAGGGAGCAGTATAGTATTTAAATTCTATTCTTGTACATAGGGCTGCATTATAGTATTTATATACTTCTGACCAGTTCTAAAATTTTCTGTAATAATTCTTAGCAAACAAGGAGTTAAATTTCAAACTTCTGCCTGTTACATTTTTATCGGGCGCACCAAATATTATTGAACGTGCCCCAATTAAAGGGGATCATTTATTTTTTTATTACACCCCAGCAAGAAATCTTTCTGAGTGTGTTCCAGCTCGTATAAATCCTTGTGTAGCTTTGGGAAAATCTTCTGCCCGAATGAAAAATTTTACAATGAAACAATTGTACTGAGCGGATAATAAGTTGTTCCTAAATGAGTGTTGACATCTGAGTAAAGTCGCTGAGTCTGGGACACGGGATCGACTGACAGTCAACAGGGAAAACAGAAAGAGAAGATCTTTGTACAACTTTGTATCTCGGCGACTTCAGAACGTGAAGTAGATTGTTGATCACAACGCTTTTCGCATCCAGCACTCAATCACTTAGTGGTCACTGTACGTGCTCCAAGCCACATTTCCCGTAATATATTATTGTTCTAAATGTCTCCTGGAATTCACAGACTCCGCTGTCTCAGTGACTCCTCACGGCAGGAATGTTCCTTATTTTCTGCTTCATGTAGTGAAGTTATTGCATTTCTGAGGCTGGGGCTGTGCAGTCATTATCAATGATTATCTGTGGTTGTGGCAAATTATGGGGTTTACTTAACTTGTTGCTCTGTCATACTTCTATACAGCATAGCATCCCAATATTTAAGGAGTCTGGAGAGTAAGGGGTCCATAGATCCTGCACTACATCAAATGACATGAGAATTCTACATAGAAAATGGTGTGTCTCGGTTGAAGATTTTTGATAGATAGATAGATAGAAAGATAGATATGAGATAGATGGATAGATAGATAGATAGATAGATAGATATGAGATAGATAGATAGATAGATAGATAGATAGATAGATAGATAGATAGAGATACATATGAGATAGATTGGTAGATTGGTAGATAGATAGATAGATAGATAGATAGATAGATAGATAGATAGATAGATAGATAGAGATACATATGAGATAGATAGATAGATAGATATGAGATAGATAGATAGATTGATAGATAGATAGATAGATAGATAGATAGATAGACAGATGCAATGAGTGTGTTTGTTCTCTCCATGTTTGGGTGGGTTTCCTCTGGTTTCCCCCACACTATAGAAACATACTGGTAGGTTAATTTGCTATTTGGATTATGAGCCCCAATGGGGACAAGGGCCAATGTGAATGCTGACAATCATTGTACAGTCTATGGAATATAACAACGCTATATAAAAGAATACAATAAATTAATAAATAATGAGCGATAGTTCAACAGATATGGGAGCAAGACAAAAAGATATATAGATATGAGACTGATAAATAATGATATAGACAATACATAGATAGATAGATATATTAATAGACAAACAAAAAGATATGAGAGATACAACTGAAACCAGAAGTTTCCACACACTATATAAAAGGCCCATCTGCAGGTTTTTCTCACTATCTAACAGGAAATCAGAGTAAACCTTCCCCGTTTTAGGTCAATTAGGAACCAAAATTATTTATATTTGCCAAATGCCAGAATAATGAGAGAATTTTTTAAGGCATTTTTATTACTTTCTTCAAAATCAAAAGCTTCCATACACCAGGATTACTTTGCCATTAAACAATTTGGGACCGCCCATATGATGATGTCATGTCTTTGGAAGCTTCTGATTTATTGGCAACATCTGAGTTAATTAGAGACACAGCTGTGGATGTATTTTACTGCACACCAGAAACCCACTGTTTCTGTGTATAACATCATGGGAAAGTCTAAAGAAATCAGCCAAGATATCAGGAAGAGAATTGTGGACGTGCACAAGTCTGGATCATCCTTGGGTGCAATTTCCAGATACCTGAAGGTGCCTCGTTCATCTGTACAAGCAATTATACACAAGTACAAACAAGATGGGAATGTCCAGCCATCATACCGCTCAGGAAGGAGATGGGTTCTGTGTCCCAGACATGAACGTGCTTGGGTCCAACATGTGCATATCAACCCAAGAACAAAAGCAAAAGACCTTGTGAAGATGTTGGCGGAAGATAAGATTGTATCATTATCCACAGTGAAATGAGTAATGTATCAACATGGACTGAAAGGCCATTCTGCCAGGAAGAAGTCATTACTCCAAAAGAAACATATAAAAGCCAGATTAATGTTTGCAAATGCACACAGGAAAAAAAAGATCAACATTTTTGGAGACATGTCTTGTGGTATGACTAAAATTGAACTGTTTTGCTATAATGACCATTGTTGCGTTTGTAGGAAAAAGGGAGAAGCTTGTAAGTTTAAAAACACCATACCAACACCAACTGTGAAACACGAGTGACGGTGCACTTCACAAAATAGATGGCATCATGAGGAAAGAAGATTATGTGGCAATACTGAAGCAACATCTCAATATATCAGCCAGGTACTTAAAGGAGTTGTCTCACTACAGGCTTTCAGCCTACCTCAGTGTCTGGCACCATAGGATTTTTGAATTCAGGGGCGTGCTTCTTGTCTGCCTCTTCTCCTCCCTCTTCCCCCCTACCCTCAGCACACAGACAGCTCTCCTCCTCTGACTGCAGTAACTTCTATACAGCAGGGGGAGGGCGAGGGGGTTTGCTGCCAGAGTTAACCCTGTGTGTGCCTGCCTAGATCTGCTACTCACTGCTGGATCAGCTGCGCTCTGCGGCTGTGCCGAGCTCTTGCTTCTCCTCTCCACAAGGTCTGTGTAGCTGTGTATGCTAATAGCAGAGCAGGGGGGGGGGGATGTACAGGTTCCTAGACCCCCTGCTTAGCATACAAATCTCCAAGGACATCTCAAGCAACAACAAACAAACCCTGTCACAACAGACACAGGGCAGCTGTAAAGTGAGTTAATATAATCACATGTATCACTAATACAGCAGAGCAGCGGGGGATATAAACCGTTCACATGCCCCCCTGATCTGTTCTATTAGTTTAGTCAGAGCTCCACAGACACCGTGATTATAGTAACACACTTCACTGCTGTCACATCCTACTGACCACAGATCAGCCTCACCTCTGCTCTCCTCAATCTGTGTAGAGAGCAGGAGGGAGCAGGCACACACAGGGTTAATCCAGGCAGCACAGCTACACAGAAGCCAGAGCCCTCCCCCTCCCCTACAGAAGCATCACAAGTGGCCTCATATTGTGCGGGAGGGGCTCTGTGCTCTGACCTGTATTGAGAAGCTGATGAGTCACCAGCACTGGCAGCCAGTGAGATAACAATCAAAAGGTCGGTGGCTGTAGTGATTTGAGGAGCTGATGCACTCCTACTACCAGGGATAACTCAAAATCAGTAGGACATTTGTAATGAACATATATTGCAAAGCTGCTTGTTTTTTAAAGATCTTTTAATTAAAACCCAATCATTGTAGCGAGACAACCCCTTTAAAGCTTGGGCAGAAATGGGTCTTCCAAATGGACAATGACCCGAAGCTACTGCTAAACTGCTTACAAAGTGGCTTAAGGAGAACCAAGTCAATGTTCTGGAGTGGTCATCACAAAGCCCTGATCTCAATCCTATTGAAAATTTATGGGCAAAGCTGAAAAGGCAGGAGCGAGCAATGCGACCTCCAAACATGGCTCAGTTACACCAGTTCTGTCAGGAGGAAGGGGCCAAAATTCCTACCAACTATTGTGAGAAGCTTGTGGAAAGATTGATGTTGAACCCAATTCCTATAGTTTACGGGCAATGCTACCAAATACTAAAGAAATGTTTGGAAATTTTTGACTTTGCAGAAAGTAATAAAAAAAGCCTTAAAACAAGTCTCTCATTATTCCGCCATTTGGCAAATATAAATAATTATGGTTCCTAATTGACCTAAAACGGGGAAGGTTTATTCTGATTTCATGTCAGATAGTGAGAAAAACCTGCAGATGGGGCTTTTTATATAGTGTAAACTTCTGGTTTCAACTGTGTATACATACGAATTGGAGCTATATGTGGGGTTCCATGTGGTCTTGATTTGGGAGCTATATGTGGAGATAGGCGTGGCCCTATTTTGTGTGATTGCAATGATATTTTCTGTGTGATTGATGGATAGAGAATTATTGTGTCATCTGCATTCACTAGACATATTATCGTCTTGTGGTGTACTCCCAGACGTTTCCTTATCACTCTGTGTGATTTCATTCCCTTAACTCTGCCCTAAGCTGTAGGGATACTGTAGGGTATTTTCACAAGGGCCAAGTTCCTGGTAGGGGTCACCCTTATCGGGGCAGTTACCACTAACTTTTTTTTAGTAAGGGTATATCTATCTCTTCCTCTCTCTCTCACTGTTTAGCTGATACGGGCAATGTAGGATATTTATATGAGTCTGTTTTCTTATTTTTATATTTAATAAAAGTTATGTTTTTATCTTTGATGATACCTTTATATGGGTTTTCTATAGTGCTACACAGTAGACTATATATAGGCTAAGCTTACATATCTCAAATATTTATAACAATACTAAGAATAAATTAAAAAATATATATATAATTAGAAAATAAAAATGCAAGTAGCAGTAATGTCTCATCTGAGCTGCAATGTCTGATCCCAGCAGCCGCAGCGTTTGACTTTAAGTAGGTAGAAGCTCCTGGATCTCCACGTAACCTTCCTGGCAGAGTCGACTCCAGGAACATATATTCTCCAGATGGTTTAATATAAATTAAATTAAGAATTTGGCAAATACAGAATGAGATTTATCCTGCAGCCTCGGATTCTGGGGCAGCACATTTATCCAGGCACAAAAATCCACTGGATGCAATGTGATATCGGACTCCATAAACCTGGACACTTGTGCTGAAACTCTGCAGCTGGGAGGATTAGATAAATGAATCTCTGCAGCACTGAATCACTAGACTCAATTATGTGTCAGTGTAGTCTGTCTAAACAGGGCTATAAAAAATGAATGTGAGATGTTAAAACCCCATCGGAGAAATTCAGGGTTAATACATAGGGTTCTCAGGTCATTGCAGTCATCTATTAGCCAGTGTAGAGAGAACCCAGCAATTCAATTAAAATTACACTGATGTTAATAGGAATTATGTAATTCTTCATTTCCCCTGTGGGGGCACTGCAGGGAAGTTAAACACTTTCTGCCACCCCACAACACATAAGTTAGTAAGCCAGTCCTGCTGATGTCAGTGAGTTCAGACAACTTTGCTCGTATTTGTATGGGCACCTTAGCAAAGAGAGATTGTGAAAGAGCATAAACCCTTTAAGAAGAATCTCACCCTAAAATAAAAATTAAAAAATTAACCTACGGAGGTAACAGACTGAGCTAAGTGACAACCACTGACAGCCATGTTAAGAGTAGGTAATATTGCATAGTTGTAGGTGTATAGTATAGTTAGAAATGAATATTACTGTGCAGTATAATTCTGATAGTATCCAATAGTATCATTGTAATAGTAATATAGTTCTGATAGTGTTGGATAGTACAACTGTAGTAGTATGTGATAGCATTGGATAATAATTATAGTAGAGTAGTATAGTGGCGATCATGGTGGATAGTATAATTGTAATAGTATGGTATAGTGATAATATTGAATAGTATAATTATAGTAGTATAGTATAGTTTTAATACCTCTGGGTATAGTTGTGATAGTATCGTATAGTTCTCAGAGCACAGCGCCCTGGAATTAATGGTGTTTTAAAATAAAGAATAATAATAGTATAGAGTAGTTGTGACTGCATAGTATCGTTGTGATAGTCTCATATATTTGCCATAGTCTAGTTGTAACAGTTTTATATAGTTCTCATAGTATAGTATAGTGGTGGATGTATACCATAGTTGTGATCAGAGTCGGGATAATGGGTAAACAAAGGTAGATGACCACCTAGGGCGCCACCTCATTCTAGGCAGTAATGGGGCGCAAGGAGATATGGAGTGGGCTAAATTTTCCATTGGGAGTATAGTATTGTATAGTTGTGATAGTATTGTATAGTTCTCATAGTATAGTTGTGATAGTATTGTATAGTTCTCATAGTATAGTTGTGATAGTGTTGTATAGTTCTCATAGTATAGTTGTGATAGTATTGTATAGTTCTCATAGTATAGTATAGTTGTGATAGTATTGTATAACTCTCATAGTATAATATAGTTGTGATAGTATTGTATAGTTCTCATAGTATAGTATAGTTGTGATAGTATTGTATAGTTCTCATAGTATTGTATAGTTGTGGCTGTATACCATGGTTGTGATAGTATTGTATAACTCTCATAGTATAATATAGTTGTGATAGTATTGTATAGTTCTCATAGTATAGTATAGTTGTGATAGTATTGTATAGTTCTCATAGTATAGTATAGTTGTGATAGTATTGTATAGTTCTCATAGTATTGTATAGTTGTGGCTGTATACCATGGTTGTGATAGTGTTGTATAATTCTCATAGTATAATATAGTTGTGATAGTATTGTATAGTTCTCATAGTATTGTATAGTTGTGGCTGTATACCATGGTTGTGATAGTGCTGTATTATTCTCATAGTATAGTTGTGATAGTATTGTATAGTTCTCACAGTATAGTATAGTTGTGATAGTATTGTATAGCTCTCACAGTATAGTATAGTTGTGGCTGTATACCATGGTTGTGATAGTGTTGTATTATTCTCATAGTATAGTTGTGATAGTATTGTATAGTTCTCACAGTATAGTATAGTTGTGATAGTGTTGTATAGTTCTCATAGTATAGTATAGTTGTGATAGTATTGTATAGTTCTCATAGTATAGTATAGTTGTGGCTGTATATCATGGCTGTGATAGTGTTGTATTATTCTCATAGTATAGTTGTGATAATATTGTATAGTTCTCACAGTATAGTATAGTTGTGATAGTGTTGTATAGTATAGTTGTGGCTGCCATATATAGTTCTAGAAGTATAGTTAGGATAGTATTGTATACATTAGCTGTGATTGTGTAGTAATAAAGGATCTAATTTCCATATTTCTACAGTTCCTGCCAATCTGTGGCTTTCCTGCTTCTGTCAAACCATTGGTGTCACTTTTTACTGCTGTCTTGCATTTCATTCATAAATCAGGTTACCTTTGAAGGGAGTATGAAGCAATACATAAAACTATGAAAAGTCAGAAATAGAATAAAACAATAAGATGAATGAAGGCCTTAATAAATAAAATGTAATACAACGGTATAAACTGACAGTGCATGTTACAGGATCTCTGTCATTACCAGGATAAAATCTGCCCCTCTTCCTATATAATAAAATCTATCAGACTGGCTATGAATAATGCAGAATCCGCGAGGGGGTCTTCGCGCACGTTTTCCATCCGGAATCTGCATTCAAGCTTCTTATTTTGCTACTTGTAAAACGTGAGTGAAATTGCTGTAAAAAAGCCAATGAAATCAATGATTACGCAGCAATGAGTAATAAACTGCAATTTTCTGCAGTATATAAAACAGTGTTTGCCCCTCGTAAACTCCATGACTGGGAAATGGGAAATTCCACTCAATGAACCGTCACCTGGAACCTGCGTCAGGTACATGGGATCAATAAAAGCGCAGACGGTGGTCAGGTAAACAGATGTAAAGCCGAAAAAAATCAGACTATTACACTGACTAAAATATAGGAAGAAAATCTACATCTGATGACCAATACAGTCCAAGGCGTCCATGTTGTCCAGTCAGGAGAGCATTCACTTACTGAACTGAAACATGGACCTGATGGGATTCTATGGGCAAAAAGATATACTACTATGGGACCAGATTATTGGTTGCTACTGGCAACAAGGTTCTATGATCTTAAGAGTATATTAGTTGTCATGTGCAAGAAGGCTCTATGGCCTCATGATTGTTGGTTGCTAAGGACAACAAGTTTCTATGGCTCTAAGGTTATTGGTTGCTATGGTCAACATGATTGTGTGACCTTCAGATTACAGGTTGCTATGTGCAACAGGGCTCTATGGCTTTAAGATTATTAGTTCCTAGCGGCAAAAAGGCTCTATGGCTTTAAGATTATGGGTTCGGCAACAAGGTTCTGTGGCTTTAAGATTATTGGTTGCTATGGTCAACAAGGTTCTTGGGTTTTGAGATTATTGGTTGCTATGGGCAACAAGGTTCTGGGGCTTTGAGATTAATGGTTGCTATGGGCAACAAGGTTCTGTGGCTTTGAGATTATTGGTTTCTATGGGCAAAAAGGTGCTGGGGCTTTAAGATTACTGGTTGTTATGGGCAACAAACTCCTGTGACTTTAAGATTACTGGTTGCTGTATGCAACAAGGTTCTATGGACGTAAGATTATTAGTTGCTATGGGCAACAAGGTTCTATGGATTTTAGATTGTTAGTTGCCATGGGCAACAAGGTTCTACGGATTTTAGATTGTTAGTTGCTATGGGCAACAAGATTCTATGGATTTAAGATTGTTAGTTGCTATGGGCAACACGGTTTTACAGTTTTGAGATTATTAGCTGCTGTAGGTAACTTTCTTACATACTGATGCCCACTGGATTCTACGTCATGGGATTTGCCCATGGCTGCATCACTGTTTTTATTAACCTTTTTGGTGATGCTTTTAGGCTGTGTTCACACTGGGGGTTTTTTAGGTTTATTTTGCATTAGTATTTGTAATCCAAAAGCAGGAATGGGTCCAAAACACAAAAGAGGTACAAACCTTTCTATTATACTTTTTCTTCCTGTAAATTTAATTTCTGTTTTTGGTTTACAAATCCTGATGTAAAATATGCATTAAAAAAATCGTGTGAACGCAGACTTACTCTGAGTTTAAAAAGTTGTCATTTATACATCAAAACTCTGTTTTTGTTAAATGGGGAGAGGAAAGGGCAATGTATCTAGTATTCTAATAGATCACCTAATCCTAGGGACCTGCAGGTGAAAATATGATAATTTTTGGGCATTTTGATCTTCTGCCTAACACACTAATGTGACAGAATGACATTTTGGATTTTTATGTTTACATAATATGATTTTGCTCAAATGTATATGATTACAAATGGTCCCTTATATGAACTATATCCCCTTTAACTACACCCTAAATTCCTTGCAGTAGCATGCATGTTTATAACAAGGCCCATCACACAACACCATTAGTCAGTGGAGGGCAGGGATTTTCTAGAGAAGATTTTAAAGGATTGTCAATGACTGCCTGTGTTAAAGTGGTAGCCTCACTACAGACACTGATGGCGTAACGTCCATAGAAATGAATGGGAGTTCCAAGTTTAGCCGAGCGGCGATGCTCAGCTGCAATCATAACTCCCATTCATGTCTATGGGAGAGTCTCGACCACCTCTCCATTTAGAACGGAGACGTTTCGGGGCTCGTTTAGAGGATAGGTGGGGGTCCAACAGGTGGGACCTGCACCTATCAGACATTGATGGCATATCCTTGCGATATGCCATTAATGTCTATAATGAGACAATCCTTTTAAGCTTCAGAGATGGACCCACAATTCTGCAATCTTCAGAGCTGAAATCTGACAGCATTCCCTGCTTGTTCAGTTTCAAAAGTCCCTATACCAGGCACCGTGGCAATTATCTGCCAAAGGGAAAAGTAACTGCCTCCAAACGCATTAGGATATGTTCACACGGCGTATTTGCGGGGCATATTTCGGCGTGTATTGCGCTGCAATACGCCCGAAATACGCCTCACAAATCCGGTAATTCATAGCTCTCATCAGAGCTATGATTACCTGTCATTTTCCCTGGCGTACAATATGCAATGGGAGAAAGTGAATGTCAGTAAGTACTTCTGAAGCAACAGGTGGATTGCAGGTGTGTAGCGGCGCACACAGAACACGCCGAAATACGCAGTGTGAACATATCCTTATAGGAATTCAACTAATACAAGATACTCATACAAGATGTAACTCAGGATCAGTACAGGATAATATGTATGTCACTGATGTCCAGCAAAATGTGAGTGGCTCTGGAGTATAATACGGTGTAACTCGGATCAGTACAGGATAATAATGTATGTACACAATGACTGCTCCAGCAGAATAGTGAGTCCCAGCTCTGGAGTAAAATACAGGAGTAACTCAGGATCATTTACAGGATAGTAATGTAATGTATGTACACAGTGACTGCACCAGCAGAATAGAGTGCAGCTCTGGAGTATAATACAGGATGTAACTCAGGAACAGTACAGGATAAGTAATATATGTACACAATGACTGCTCCAGCAGAATAGTGAGTGCAGCTTGGAGTATAATACAGGTTTGTAACTCAGGAAACAGTTACAGGATAAGTAATTTTATGTACACAGTGACTGCAGCAGCAGAATAGTGAGGGCAGCTCTGGATTTATAATACAGGATATAACTCAGGATCAGTACAGGATAGGTATGTAATGTCTTTAACAATGATTGCACCAGCAGAACAGTGAGGCAGCTCTGGATTATAATACAGATGAAAACTCAGGATCAGTACAGGATAAGTAATGTATGTCCCCAGTGACTGCACAGCAGAATAGTGAGTGCATGCCTCTGTAGTATAATACGGGATGTAACTCAGGATCAGTACAGGATAAGTAATGTACGTACAGTGACTGCACCAGCAGAATAGTGAGTGAAAGCTCTGGAGTATTAAACAGGATTAACTCAGGATCAGTTCAGGATAAGTATTGTATTTACACAGTGACTGCACCAGCAGAATGGGTGAGTGCGCTCTGGAGTATAATTACAGAATGTAACTCAGGATCAGTACAGGATAAGTAATGTATGTAACCAGTGACTGCACCAGCAGAATAGTGAGTGCAGGTTTGGAGTATAATACGGGATGTAACTCAGGATCAGTACAGGATAAGTAATGTACACAGTGACTGCACCAGCAGAATAGTGAGTGCAGCTTGGAGTATAATACAGATGTAACTCAGGATCAGTACAGGATAAGAAAATGTATGTACACAGTGACTGCTCAGCAGAATAGTGGGGGCAGCTCTGGAGTATAATACAGGATTAACTCAGGATCAGTACGGAAAAGGTATGTAATGTCTGTACACAGTGATGCACCAGCAGAACAGTGATGCAGCTCTGGAGTATAATACAGAATGTAACTCATGGATCAGTACAGGATAGTAATTTATGTACACAGTGACTGCACCAGCAGAATATGATGTGCAGCTTTGGAGTATAATACAGGATTTGTAATCAGGATCAGTAAAGGTCCTATAATGAACATACCCAGTGACTGCACCAGCAGAATATGTGAGGCATGCTCTGGAGTATAATACCGGATAACTACCCATGATCAGTACAGGATAATTAATGTTGTACACAGTGTACTGCAGCCGCAGTATCAGTGAGTCGCAGCTATTGGGAGTTCCAATACAGGATGTAACTCAGGACATACAGGAAAGTAATGTATGTTACGGGACAGTGACTGCACCAGCAGAATAAGTTGGTGCAGTCTCTGGATAGTTAATACAGGTGTACCTCAGGTATCAGCTTGAGCACCTGGATAAGTAATGGTAATGTACTTGATGACCCCAATGATCTGCACTCAGGCTGACGACAGCATCCAGTGTCAGTGCAAAGTCCTACGGAGTCATAATTACAAAGGAATGTAACTGCCTCCAGGACGCATTAGGATAGTTAACGCGTATGGGTACCAGTGACTGCCTGCAATACGCCCGAAATACGCTCAGCAAATCCGGTATCATAAGCTCCACAGGATGATAACTCATTTCCCGGGGTACAATATGCATGGAAAAGTGAATGTTCATGATCTACAACAGTGATCGTGTCCACACAGTCAGCCGAAATAGCAGTGACTATTTTGGAAATTTAATAATACAGGATGTAACTCAGGATCAGTAAGGATAGTAAGTAATGTATGTACACAGTGACTGCACCAGCAGAATAGTGAGTGCAGCTCTGGAGTATAATACAGGATGTAACTCAGGGTAAGTACAGTATAAGTAACGTATGTACACAGTGACTGCACCAGCAGAATAGTGAGTGCAGCTCTGGAGTATAATACAGGATGTAACTCAGGATCAGTAAAGGATGAGTAATTGTATGTACACAGTGACTGCACCAGCAGAATAGTGAGTGCAGCTCTGGAGTATAATACAGGCTGTAACTCAGGATCAGTAAAGGATGAGTAATGTAATGTATGTACAGTGTCTGCACCAGCAGAATAGTGAGTGCAGCTCTGGAGTAATACAGGATGTAACTCAGGTTAAGTACAGTATAAGTAACGTATGTACACAGTGACTGCACCAGCAGAATAGTGAGTGCAGCTCTGGAGTATAGTACAGGATGTAACTCAGGATCAGTACAGGATAAGTAATGTATGTACACAGTGACTGCACCAGCAGAATAGTGAGCGCAGCTCTGGAGTATAATACAGGATGTAACTCAGGATCAGTACAGAATAAGTAATGTATGTACACAGTGACTCCATGATTAACATAAAAGCATTTGTAATCAGAGCCTACATACCAAAACTCATCCCTCTACTGGGTCTAAGCGGCCACAACAGGGATGTTTAGTATTCTATATCTTTGTTCCTCACCTGACAATGGTTCGAGCCCATTAAATGATATAAAGCTGTGAATCTGGCCACCAGTACAATGCACTGGAAGTCAATGGCCAAATCCCCCTTTAATTGTGTTTGATGCATGACAAGGCGGTGAATGCCCCAGATCTCGTCTTTCGGAGGCAGGAAACAAGATATATTTGTACTTCAGTGAGAGAAGCTTATCTGCTGCACAGAACACCTGCCTTCACTTAACCCAAAGGGAACGTTCTGTCTCGGCTCGCCTTTTCAGCAAGGTCAGTAAATCAACAGGGGCCCCGGGTTCTTTGGAAGGAGAACGCTTTTTCTAGACAATGTCTCACCGGCCGCCTCTCTTTCCTTGTGAATTCAGTCTCCAGCGTCCTCAGCATCACAGAAAGTCAGGACAAGGCGGTTTTGTTCCGACAAAGCGTTTCAATGCAGCCTTCCTCACTCACGATGGAAATCAGTCACTTTCTCATGGGTCAAACATTTGTCCCTGGCCCCTGGAGCTGTACGGTCCCCATAAGACAGTCTTTTTTTTAAGTCGTAAAATATTTGACCTTGAAATGCGAAGTCACTTTATTTACAAGGTGATTATTGTTTGCATGGCGCCCTCATTATGAGCATAGAACTGTATCATTGTTTAGACATAGGGGGAGGGACGGTGCAACAAGTGCATAGACATTAAATACCCAACCCCATCACCAATTTTTTTGTTATGTGTTCAAGTAAGGGGTCTCTGCAATCACCAAGCTGGAATATTCCCATTGTTTTGGCCATATTTCGTTTTTTTTCATTTTTTGCTTTTTCTTTCTGCAGTAATGCGATGTGTATACCCAGACAACCAATCACAGTTCAGAACAACTATCCACAGTCAAAATCGAACCGACGGTATCTGATCCGAACCGACGGTACCTGATGATACTAGCTGTCTTCGACAGTTCCATACACTTTGAATGGAGCGACAGTGTGCAAGCTTATGATCGGTGGAAGACCAAGTGGTTGGACCCCCACTAATCAAACACGTATCTTGAGGATCAGGCTGGCCCAAAGGGGAACAGGTGAAAGCTTTAGTGAGCCCCTGAGCGTGGCTGACCTGCAGTTTCCTTAGAACTGTATATGCCCCATTGGGAGGGGCAGGAAGGCAGAGAGAAGGAGGCAGGGTATAGGAGTACAGAAGCTGTAGGGTGGCTCCTCAGGATTAAACTCCACTAGTAGGCCCCAGAATCAAGTCCATTTGCAGAACATTCTGAATTTTCATCTTTTCCTTGAGTTTTTATGTTAAGGGATTATCGGAACTTCATAAGGGTTTCCCTGCTATACACCAGAGTGGAAGGCTGGTCCCATACTTACTCTCTTATTTTGGCAGCTCTACTGTAGTCCATTGAGGTTGGCCTTACCAGATGATTGCCAGGGGTTACAGAAGCTGGACCTGCAGCTTTCAGCCTGTCACTCTGCCAGCTTCTTCATGTAAAAACCTCTTTGAATGGTCATTTAAAGGAATGACCAGCTTCTCTCCTTTATCATATATCCCTATATATCACAGAGCTCAGCTCCTCTCCTTTATCATATAACCCTATATATCACAGAGCTCAGTTCCTCTTCTTTATCATATAACCCTATGTATCACAGGGCTCAGCTTCTCTCCGTTTATCATATAACCCTATATATCACAGAGCTCAGCTCCTCTATCATATAACCCTATATATCACAGAGCTCAGCTCCTCTCCCTCTATCATATAACCCTATATATCACAGAGCTCAGCTCTTCTCCTCTATCATATAACCCTATATATCACAGAGCTCAGCTCCTCTCCTTTATCATATAACCCTATATATCACAGAGCTCAGCTTCCCTCCTTTATCATATAACCCTATATATCACAGAACTCAACTACTCTGCTTTATCATATAACCCTATATATCACAGAGCTGAGCTTCCCTCCTCTATCATATAACCCTATATATCACAGAGCCCATCTTCTCTTCTCTATCATATAACCCTATATCACAGAGCTCAGCTCCTCTCCTCTTTTCATATAACCCCCATATATCAAAGACTCATCTCTCTCATCTATCATATAACCCTATATATCACAGAACTCAGCTCCTCCTTCTATCATATACCCTTATATATCACAAAGCTCAGCTCCTCTCCTCTATCATATAATCCAATATATCACAGAGCTCAGCTCCTCTCCTCTATCATATAACCCTTTTATATCACAGATCTCAGCTCCTCTATCATATAACCCTATATATCACAAAGCCCAGCTCCTCTCCCTCTATTATATAACCCTATATATCACAGAGCTCAGTTTTTTCTCCTCTATCATAACCCTAAATATCACAGAGCTCAGCTTCTCTCCTCTATCATATAACCCTATATATCACAGCGCTCAGCTCCCTCCCTATCATATAACCCTATATATCACAAAGCTCAGCTTCTTCTCCCTTTATCATATAACCCTATATATCACAGTGCTCAGCTTCTCTCCTCTATCATATAACCCTATATATCACAGAGCTCAGCTTCTCTCCTCTATCATATAACCCTATATATCACAGAGCTCAGCTTCTTTTCCTCTATCATATCCTGCTCTCAGATAGGGCAGCATAAACCATCTGACAGGTGTACCTTAAAAATAAGAAATGCCCCTATTCCCATTGTACAGACTTGACGTGGTAAATCCAATTTCCGCGTTCTGGCCCTATGTGTGGTCATAAGGATACAACCCAAAACATGCTTGCATTGTGCAACATGATCAGTTTTGTCTAATTTGTCCAGTTTGCTTGTTTGCCGGCCATACAGAAGGAGCAGGGGCCCAGTGTGTGGGGGGCTCCCGTGCTGCTAAGTCAATAGTCAGTTCACAAACCATGTTTTTTATAAATTACCCAAAATAAAGCCATCAGGAAATGAAGTCCTATATTAAGCGGCTCCTGTGACCTCCCCCCACAAAGCTGCCCTGATCCCCCCCTCTTCTCCAGTGTGATCTCTCTGGGGGATCACTGCTCCCCTCCCCTCTCACAGACTGTGAACTTAGTTACTGGAAAATCCATTTTCTGTGACAGAACATGGGGAGCGACCTCCATTCCCAGAACAGAGCACTTGGCTTCTCAGGGCAAAAACATGGTTGTTCTGCAAATAAGAGCAAAAGATACAGAAGCACAACTGGAGAAGAAGATGCATATATCAGTTATCAGAGGGAGAGAGGAGACAAGACGGACCTGAACCTTGTTTCTGTAAGTTCTGAGGAACAGTCACTGTACTTTAAGTGGTTTTATAGAAATAGATAGATACAGCGCCTTGCGAAAGGATTCCCCCTCCTTGAACTTTTCAACCTTTTGCCACATTTCAGGCTTCAAACATAAAGATATAGAATTTAAATTTTTTTGTGAAGAATGAACAACAAGTGGGATAATTGTGAAGTGGAACAAAATGTATTGGATATTTTAAACTTTTGTAAAAAAAATCCTTAAAAGTGGGATGTGCAATATTATTCGGCCCCTTTACTTTAAGTGCAGCAAACTTATTCCAGAAGTTCAGTGAGGATCTCTGAATGATCCAATGTTGTCCTAAATGACTGATGATGATAAATATAATCCACCTGTGTGTAATCAAGTCGCCGTATAAATGCACCTGCTCTGTGATAGTCTCAGGGTTCTGTATAAAGCGCAGAGAGCATCATGAAGACCAAGGAACACACCAGGCAGGTCCGTGATACTGTTGTGGAGAAGTTTAAAGCTGGATTTGAATACAAAAAGATTTCCCAAACTTTAACCATCCCAAGGAGCACTGTGCAAGCGATCATATTGAACTGGAAGGAGGATCAGACCACTGCAAATCTACCAAGACCCGGCCGTCCCTCTAAACTCATCTCAAACAAGGAGAAGACTGATCAGAGATGCAGCCAAGAGGCCCATGATCACTGTGGATGAACTGCAGAGATCTACAGCTGAGGTGGGAGAGTCTGTCCATAGGACAACAATCGTACACTGCACAAATCTGGCCTTTATGGAAGAGCAACAAGAAGAAGCCATTTCTCAAAGATATCCAGAAAAAGCCTCGTTTAATGTTTGCCACAAACCGCCTGGGAGACACCAAACATGTGGGATAAGGGGCCGCCTGGTGACCCCAAACATGTGGGAGAAGGGGCCGCCTGGGAGACACCAAACATGTGAAAGAAGGGCCACCGGAGACACAACAGTGGAGAAGGGCCGCCTGGAGACACCAAACAGTGGAAGAAGGGGCCGCCTGGGAGACACCAAACATGAAAAGGTGCGCTGGGATACCAACATGTGGAAGAAGGGGCCGCCTGGGAGACACCAAACATGTGGAAGAAGGGGCCGCCTGGGAGACACCATACATGTGGAAGAAGGGGCCACTCGGGAGACACCAAACATGTGGAAGAAGGGGCCGCCTGGGAGACACCAAACATGTGGAAGAAGGGGCCACTCGGGAGACACCAAACATGTGGAAGAAGGGCCGCCTGGGAGACACCAAACATGTGGAAGAAGGGGCCGTCTGGAAGACACCAAACATGTGGAAGAAGGGGCCGCCTGGGAGACACCAAACATGTGGAAGAAGGGGCCGCCTGGGAGACACCAAACATGTGGAAGAAGGGGCCACCTGGGAGACACCAAACATGTGGAAGAAGGGGCCGCCTGGGAGACACCAAACATGTGGAAGAAGGGGCCACCTGGGAGACACCAAACATGTGGAAGAAGGGGCCGCCTGGGAGACACCAAACATGTGGAAGAAGGGGCCGCCTGGGAGACACCAAACATGTGGAAGAAGGGGCTGCCTGGGAGACACCAAACATGTGGAAGAAGGGGCCGCCTGGGAGACACCAAACATGTGGAAGAAGGGGCTCTGCTCAGATGAAACCAAAATCCAACTTTTTGGCCACAATGCAAAACGATATATTTGGCATAAAAGCAACACAGCTCATCCCCCTGAACCCACCATCCCCACTGTCACGCATGGTGGGGGCAGCATCATGGTTTGGGCTTTTCTCCTGCAGGGACAGGAAAAATGGTTAAAATTGATGGGAAGATGGATGGAGCCAAATACAGGACCATTCTGGAAGAAAACCTGTTGGAGTCTGCAAAAGACCTGAGACTGGGACGGAGATTTATCTTCCAACAAGACAATGATCCCAAACATAAAGCAAAATCTACAATGGAAGGTTCACAAATAAACGTCTCCAGGTGTTAGAATGGTCAAGTCACAGTCCAGACCTGAATCCAATCGAGAATCTGTGGAAAGAGCTGAAAACTGCTGTTCACAAACGCTCTCCATCCAACCTCACTGAGCTCCAGCTGCTCACAAACGCTCTCCATCCAACCTCACTGAGCTCCAGCTGCTCACAAACGCTCTCCATCCAACCTCACTGAGCTCCAGCTGTCACAAACGCTCTCCATCCAACCTCACTGAGCTCCAGCTGCTCAAACGCTCTCCATCCAACCTCACTGAGCTCCAGCTGCTCACAAACGCTCTCCATCCAACCTCACTGAGCTCCAGCTGCTCACAAACGCTCTCCATCCAACCTCACTGAGCTCCAGCTGTTCACAAACGCTCTCCATCCAACCTCACTGAGCTCCAGCTGCTCACAGACGCTCTCCATCCAACCTCACTGAGCTCCAGCTGCTCACAAACGCTCTCCATCCAACCTCACTGAGCTCCAGCTGCTCACAAACGCTCTCCATCCAACCTCACTGAGCTCCAGCTGCTCACAAACACTCTCCATCCAACCTCACTGAGCTCCAGCTACTCACAAACGCTCTCCATCCAACCTCACTGAGCTCCAGCTGCTCACAAACGCTCTCCATCCAACCTCACTGAGCTCCAGCTGTTCACAAACGCTCTCCATCCAACCTCACTGAGCTCCAGCTGTTCACAAACGCTCTCCATCCAACCCATAGCTCCAGCTGTTCACAAACGCTCTCCATCCAACCTCACGAGCTCCAGCTGTTCACAAACGCTCTCCATCCAACCTCACTGAGCTCCAGCTGTTCACAAATGCCTCCATCCAACCTCACTGAGCTCCAGCTGCTCACAATCGCTCTCCATCCAACCTCACTGGTTCCAGCTGCTCACAAACGCTCTCCATCCACCTCACTGAGCTCCAGCTGCTCACAACGCTCTCCATCCAACCTCACTGGGCTCAGCTGCTCACAACAGTCTCCACCACCTCACTGAGCTCCAGCTTTCACAAACGCTCTCCATCCAACCTCATTGAGCTCCAGCTGCGCCAAAGAAGAATGGGCAAGAATTTCAGTCTCTCGATGTGCAAAACTGACAGACATACCCCAAGCGACTTGCAGCTGTAATCGCAGCAAAAGGTGGCGCTACAAAGTATTAACTTAAAGAGGCCGAATAATTTTGCACGTCCCACTTTTCAGTTTTTTATTTCTTACAAAATATTAAAATATCAAATAAATTTCGTTCCACTTCACAATTGTGTCCCACTTGTTGTTGATTCTTCACAAAAAAATTAAAATGTTATATCTTTATGTTTGAAGCCTGAAATGTAGCAAAAGGTTGAAAAGTTCAAGGGGGCCAAATACTTTCCCAAAGCACTGTAGATAGATAGATAGATAGATAGATAGATAGATAGATAGATAGATAGATAGATAGATAGATAGATACCCTGTTTCCCCGAAAATAAGACAGTGTCTTATATTAATTTTTGCTCCTAAAGACGAGCTAAGACTTATTTTTAGGGGATGTTTTTTTTTCTATGAACAATAATTCACATTTATTGTTGAACAAAACATCAACATGTATTAATATACTGTAGTGATTTCATCACACGCATAAGCAGCCAAACTCTGAATTGCATAAAAAAATGCACTAGGTCTTATTTTCGGGGGGTGTCTTATTTTCGGGGAAACAGGGTAGATAGATAGATATGCATTGTAAATGCAAGGGGTATATAAAAAATCCAAAAAGAAGTTGGTGCCAGCAATTAAAACCCCAGGTTATATGGCTTAAAGATTCCACAAAATACAAAAATCTCAGCACTCCAGCAGTGAAAAATTGTCCAGCAAAAAAAAGTGCAACATTTCAGTTCTATTTCACAACTTCAGAAAGGTTCTAAGATAGAACCGGAACATGGCAGTAGTTCAAGTTTTTCACTGCTGCAGTGCTGAGATTTTTGTATTTTGTAGATGGATAGATATCTTGACTATCCTAATTAAAGAGGGGCCCATATATTGTCATAGGGCCCTGACAGGTAAATTTTAAGTAGATACATATGAAGTAGATATAAGGTATAAGGATAGATAAAGATATGCAAACATAGATAGACAGAGAGAAGTCCGATAATATATGATGATGATAATAAGATAAATATGTCAACCACATAGATAGTTATGAGCTAGATAGACAGATAGATACATAGACAGAAAGATAGATAGATAGAAGATAGATAGAAGTGAGATAGATAGATATGAAATAGATAGAAGATAGATAGTGAGATAGATAGATACATAGACAGAAAGATAGATAGATAGAAAATAGATAGAAGTGAGATAGATAGATTAAAGAAATAGATAGAAGATAAATAGATAGATAGATATGAAATAGATATGAAGCTAGATAGGGCAGATAGATACATAGACAGAAAGATAGATAGATAGAAGATAGATAGAAGTGAGATAGATAGATATGAAATAGATAGAAGATAGATAGTGAGATAGATAGATACATAGACAGAAAGATAGATAGATAGAAAATAGATAGAAGTGAGATAGATAGATATGAAATAGATAGAAGATAAATAGATAGATAGATATGAAATAGATAGATAGATAGATATGGGATAGATAGATAGATAGATAGATAGATAGATATGAGATAGATAGATATATAGAAGTGAGATAGATAGATATGAAATAGATAGAAGATAGATAGTGCGATAGATAGATATGAAATAGATAGATAGAAGTGAGATAGATAGATTTAAGATAGGTAGATAGATTCTATTTTACAGTGAAATTTTCCTTAAAGTTACAATGTCTCCCCCTCCCCTTTCCTTCCAAAAACACTCAGCAGATGATAGATCATTCCCAGACTCTCGTGCTTCCATACAGAAATAATCTACCAGCTGCAGGAATTGTTCCATTATCTCATATGTTTAATTAAGCCGTCGCAGCGCACGCATCTGTAAATGTAACACCGAGAGGTTTTTCTCAGAAACATTTTTATAGCCGTCACTTTACTGCACACTCTGGGTTGATGGAATGGAGATAGGGACTGATGGGGAGATAGCGGTGGCCGCCCCCAATGTGACGCCCATTAACGTTCATTATCTGTCTCTTTATCTAGGAAACTACTGCTAATTGCTGCCATATTATAGATTATCAGGCAGACCTGCTGTTGGACGTTATCCAGGACCACCAGCATGGAGTCACTTACAAGGAGAACCCGGGGTTATAACACAAACAACACAGCAGTAACATTCACTAAAAGAGAGGAGGGATGAGAAGTTCTGTACAAAATTACAAAAAAAATCCACACCTCCCTAGTGAAAACATTTAATGTACAGGGAAGATTCTTCAGTAGATAATCTGGTGATTTTTTTGCAAAAAAAAACTGCAGTCTTCACAGTGGCCATCAGAGCAGACAATAGGCTGATATTTCCTGCTGACTGCAGCTCACTTGTCAGCTTTGCTGTATGGATTGGGACATTATAAGCAGAGTCATCTCACTGTCATTAGGATTACCCCTGAGCATGGTAGAGCTGGAGTTTCCTTTAAACTGTATATACATCCTTGGAAGAGGCCAAAAGGTAGAGAGAAAGAGAGGCGGAGTGTAAGAAGCATGTAGAATAGCTGTAGGATGGCCTCCAGCATCAACGTCACTGGTGGGCCCCCAAAATGAAATTTTATTAGTGGGTCCCAGGCACCCCAGTCTGACACTGAGCCCAATGACTATTTTGGGGTAGACACTGGGGCAGATTTGCAATGCCAAAGGCAGCAGAATTCTACCACAAATTTACCTACAAATGTAATATGAAATTGGTTAGGTGTTTTTGACAGTTTTTGCACCTCAGCAGGCACTAAGTGGAATTGTAAAATTTGCCAGATTTTTCTTCGTGGACTACAACTTTGCCACAATATACCACTCTTAAAGGGGTTGTCTGCCTCCTACCAAAAATCAGACCAGCAGCTCTTGTGGCCCCAGTAAAATAAAAAAACGTATACTCCCCTTCCTCTGGTCCCTGGTTCTAGCTCTGCGTCTCCCCAATCTTGTGTTTTCATTTTTGTAGTTCCAAACGGGGACATCCCTGCTGCAGCCGCTGATTGGTTGCAGCAGTCATGTGTCACTAATTCACCGTTCGGAAGGGAACACCAGAGAACAGTAATGTAAGTAGAGGTCAATCAGCGGCCGCATCAGAGATGTCCCTGTTTGAAAGTACAAAAATAAAACAGAAGATCAGAGAGAGTCGGTGCTGGAACCATGGACCAGAGGAAAGGGAGTTTTTCTTTCAGTTACTGGGGCCTCAGGAGCTGCTGTTATGAGTTTGGTAGGAGGTGGAAATTTAGTTTAAAGGAATTGTCTCATCATGCAATTTAACAGAGCCACAGCCAGCTTCAGACTCACACTTCCTGGTCAGGCTGTGGGTGGTTCTACAGCAGTGATTAGCATATCAGCTCTGTTATTACTAGCTGATCCTGTCACTGTGACGTGACTGCTGAAGATTTATAATCTGTAGTGCACAAGGTTACAGAGCGTTAAAAGGGTTGTCTCACTACAAGGATTGCTGCTTTTTATGTTAACGATCTTGCAAAAACAAGTCACATTGTAATATATGTCCATTAACAGTGTCCTACCTATTCCTAGATATCCCCTCTTGTATGGGCTGCATCAGCTTCTCAGGTTGCTATAGCTACTGACCTGTTTGATCTCTCCTGATAGGCTGCCAGCACTTGTTGCTATAGCTACAGACCTGTTCCATCTCTCCTGATAGGCTGCCAGCACTGGTCGCTATAGCTACAGACCTGTTCCATCTCTCCTGATAGGTTGACAGCACCGGTTGCTATAGCTACAGACCTGTTAGATCTCTCCTGATAGGCTGCCAGCACTTGTTGCTATAGCTACAGACCTGGCTTCTACTGCAGCCTAGTGGAAGCCAGTAAACACACCCCTGAATTCAAAGTTAAACCAAGAAAACAGGACTGAGGTAAGATGAAGTAATGTAGTGAGACAACCCCTTTAAGGGTTAAAACTTGTCATTAACTTAGGTTAACAAGTTCCTGTGCTAGAGATAAGACTCAGCAGGGAGTAACTCATCATGGTTGTCCAATGGCAGCTTGGAGCAATCAGATAAGAGAAAGTGCAAGGAGAGGTGGTCAGTAACCAAGAGAAACTTGTGTACACAAGCAGTAGATAAAATCTTCCTTATCTCCTGAACAAAGCAAAATCAGAACAGCAACGTATTTGGTAATACTCTTCATTTACCTTTCCCTACATGTTAAAAGCTTATCATTGGGGTGAGAAAATCCCTTTTAGTAAGGTAGCCAAAAGGTCAGTGTCTAACATGCACCACATCTGTCCCAGAATGCACCATAGTGATAAATCTGGCCCCTCTTTTGCCTGATTCCTCTTGCTGGACAGTGTTAATAAATCTGCCCCAATCTTCTTATATTCAGCACGGGCGGCCACGCTCTTCGACTTTGAGCGTAGAGTGAATAGTCCACTCCTGATTCCCACAGTATATCCCATCCAGACTGTTGTTTGGATTCGTGGTGAATGTGCAGCTCTGCGTCCAGGCCCCGGTCATCCATCATTGTCTAGGTGTTTGAGTCCTTCTGCTCACTGTCAGCCCGACATCCTGCGCTCTCGGCTTCCGCATTATTATCAGCAGTGGGAGCAAACGTAATCCTCCAGAGCAGAAATCTGCAAATATGCCGCCATTGCATGGAGTCTCCACTCCAACAAGAGCTAATGACCTAATCCTGACTGGTCAGCGCCGTCCTGGTGCAGCACAGGGGAGAGAATAGCCCAATTCTCTACAGCTAGTATCAAATATTGAGATTAGGTAATGTGGCGTGATGTGCGACTCTCTTTCACGTGTAGGGCCCGATTGCATCGCACATTATCGGCTTAGATACACCAACTCAGCAGACAGTATAACATATCATAGGCTTGGATACACCAACTTATCAAACAGTATCACACATTATAGGCTTGGATACATAAGCTCATCAGACAATATCACACATCATAGGCTTAGATACACCAGCTCATCAGACAATATCATACATTATAGACTTGAATACATAAACTCATCAGGCAGTGTCACACATGGCAAGCTCAGATACACTGAGTCATCAGATAATATCACAAAGGAAGGATAGGCTTAGATACACTGAGTAATTGGATAATATCACATAGGGAAGGCTTAGATGCATTAAGTCCTCAGATGATTTTACAAAGGATAGGCTTAGATACACAAGCTCATCAGGCAGTATCACATATGACAGGCTTAGCTACACTGAGTAATTGGACATTGTCCAATAAGAAAGGCTTAGATACACTAAGTCATCAGATGATTTTACAGAGAATAGGCTTAGATACCCTAACTCTTCAGGAAGTATCACATATGACAGGCTTAGATACACTGAGTAATTGGACAATATCACATAGGAGAGGCTTAGATTCACTAAGTCATCAGATGATTTTACAGAGAATAGGCTTAGATACCCTAACTCTTCAGGAAGTATCACATATGACAGGCTTAGATACACTGAGTAATTGGACAATATCACATAGGAGAGGCTTAGATACACTAAGTCATCAGATGATTTTACAGAGAATAGGCTTAGATACCCTAACTCATCAGGAAGTATCACATATGACAGGCATAAGTACACCAAGTCATCAGGCCGTATCACATATGACAGGCTTAGATACACCGAATCATCAGACAATATCACACAGGAAAGGCTTAGATACACTGAGTCCTCTGACAGTATCACACATGATGGATTTGATAATGTATGTTGAGGAGGTGAAGTGTTGCTGCTTTTGAAGACATGGGAAGGTAAAATAAGACATATTATCAGGCAATAGGTGTAACAAATCCTCCGTACCTTGTACAGCTGCCCGCTCTACCCCATTATATGATAGCTCTACCAGTCACCGCTCTCATGGTCAGCGCCTGGCGTTGTGCAGATAATGGGGGGACACGGCTGAACCTTAAGCGCCAACGGATCTCTTATTAGAAGTCTTATATTCCTGGATACAGCATGCTAATGATACTGTTACGGGGTTTGGCTCGGGCCCAGATGGCCACCGGTGCCAACATTTGAAGACTTCCAAGAGGAAATGAAATAACTGCCCGGCTGGAAACATAAATCCATTTGTAGTGGTCAGATCTGAGCGTTTCCAAAACACAACCATGGTTTCCTCAAAGTAAAGCTTTTCAGGACAAGAAGAGCGGAGGGGGGGGGCGGCACCTAATTAACTCCCACCGTCCTGGTCATAAAGTGATTACAAGGGGAATTCAGGTACAGCTCCGATACAGAGCTCCAGATCTCCTGCATAGAAAGTGAGGTCAAGAAAACGTGTCAGAAATCCTCTGTTGTTCCGCATTGGTGCGGCCTCACTTGGAATACGCTGTTCAGTTCTGTGCCCCAGTTTATAGAAGAGATGTAATAGAGCTAGAGAGAGTACAAAGACGAGCAACCAAACTTATAAGGGGAATGGAGCATCTTAGTTATGAGGAGAGGTTAGGAGAATTGAACTTATTTAGTCTTGAGAAAAGACGGCTTCGGGGGACATGATTAATTTATATAAATATATAAATGGTCCCTACAAAAAGTATGGGGAAAAATTATTTCAGGTAAAGCCCCATCAAAAGACAAGGGGACATTCCCTTCGGCTGGAAAAAAAAAAAGGATTCAATCTCCAGAAGAGAAAAGCTTTCTTCACTGTGAGAACTGTAAATCTGTGGAATAGCCGCCTGAGGAGCTGGTCACAGCAGGAACAGTTGAGGGTTTCAAGAAAGGCTTAGACAACTACCTGAAACTAAAAACTAAACTACCTGAAACTAAAAAATATTAATACGTACGTCGCCATGTAAAATTCTAGATCCAATCTGATGGCATCTCTGGGATCAGGAATGAAATCTTCCCTAGAGCAGATTGGTTCTTGCCTTATGGGCTTCAAAGCATTCACCAGTGGGGAAGCTAAACCCCCTAGCCCCCTCCCTTCCCCCACATCTTTCCCTGCCTTTGGTTGAATTTGATGGACATATGTCACTATGATGTTCCCATTTCCATTGTCAATGGAGCGTATCCCTAAACTCTGCCGCACGTCGATCTGTGTCAGACTGTATAAGGACACATACAATTGAAAAGCCAGTAGTCTATTAGCCAGTTGTCTGTTTATCCACACATTTTCAGGAGGAATAACAGAGGAACTGTACAACACAGAGTTATAATCAGAATGATTTCATGGGGAATATGAGCATTTATGAAAACAGATATGACCAGAGAGCTGAGAAGTCCTCCTTAAAGGGACTATATACTGGTTAATGGCAGTTGTGACCCCATAGGTGACAATGTCACAAAAACCTATGATGTCGCAGCCAAGATTTAGGGAGACATGTATGGAACTAGGTGCATCGAAGTGCATTTTCTCATCTATTTTTCAGTGTATAATGCGCCTGAATGTATGAAAGTGGTTTTTGTGCAATTATAAATGGACTAAAGTTCATCGCCCCTCGCCTGTGTGTTTGGCACATAATGGAACTTGGACGCATAAGTAATGAGCCAAACGTGTAAAGGCTATAGATAGGCTGGAAATAAGAGAAAAGTCATTAGAATAGCGTGTCAGTGACTAGAAACTATGGTACTGATCCTGCTTGGTGGAGCACAGGTCCCAGCAATACCTGTGCTGTGCTGGCTCCTGCTGTATGTAGAATAAAGGGTGAGAGCAGCAACAATACATTTCAAATTTAATGTAGTAAAAATTAAAAATTGTAAAATCTGAACATCATTAGTGGGTTAATTCAGGCCCACCGTACAGGGGATACAACCCGTACAGCTGTACCGGGCCCGGAGAGATAAGGGGGCCCGCTTCAAGCAGGCCCGCTTATTTCCGTTTTTTTTTTTTTTACACACACTGTAGAGCACGGCGCAGCCGAGCGCCGCGCTCTACATGGTGAGAGGTCCGGGGGGTGGGTGGGGGCGTTACAGCCGCTCCGCCTCCGCTTTCAGTTACAGCCAGCGGGGGGGCGGGGGGCGGTGCTGGGGGAGGGGGCCCGCGCTCCCGGCTCAGCTGCGCTGCGATCTACTTACATGTGCCCTGGGCGCGCTGTTGCCGGAGCCGGGCCCGCCTCCTCTCTGTCTGTGGGCGGCGGGATGCAGAATAATTTGAATCCGCGAGGCCCCGCCCCGAGGGGCGGAGCTTCACGGATTCAAACTGTTCCGCATCCCACCGCAGGGCAGAGAGCAGCAGCGGGGAAAGATAGAGGGGGAGGTCCCGACTTCGGCTACAGCGCGCACAGCGCACATGTATGTAGATGATTTGTCACAGTGCGCAGCTGAGCCGGCCGGGACCTCCTCCTGAAGGGGTGCCCAGCCATCCATCCATCCCGGCCCAGCCTACAGGGGGGCCCTAATACTGTGGGGAGGGGGGGTCTATGCCTACAGGGGGACCCTAATACTGTGGGGGGGGTCTATGCCTACAGGGGGGCCCTAATACTGTCGGGGGGGGGGTCTATGCCTACGGGGGGGCCCTAATACTGTGGGGGGGGTCTATGCCTACAGGGGGGCCCTAATACTGTGGCGGGGGGGTCTATGCCTACAGGGGGGCCCTAATACTGTGGTGGGGGGGTCTATGCCTACAGGGGGCCCTAATACTGTGGGGGGGGTCTATGCCTACAGGGGGGCCCTAATACTGTGGGGGGGGGTCTATGCCTACAGGGGGGCCCTAATACTGTGGGGGGGTCTATGCCTACGGGGGCCCTAATACTGTGGGGGGGGTCTATGCCTACAGGGGGCCCTAATACTGTGAGGGAGGCTATGCTACAGGGGGGCCCTAATACTGTGGGGGGGCTATGCCTACAGGGGGACCCTAATACGGGGGGGACTATGCTAAAGGGGGCCCAATACTGGGGGCTATGCTACAGGGGGGCCCTAATACTGGGGGGGGGCGATGCCTACAGGGGGCTCTAATACTGGGGGGGGGGCTATGCCTACAGGGGGTCCTAATACTGGGGGGGGGACTATGCCTACAGGGGGCCCTGAGGGAGGGAACTATGCCTACAGGGGGTCCTAATACTGGGGGGGGGGACTATGCCTACAGGGGGCCCTGAGGGGGGGGCTATGCCTACAGGGGGCCCTAATACTGGGAGGGGGGGCTATGCCTACAGGGGGCCCTAAAACTGGGGAGGGGAAACTATGCCTACAGGGGGCCCCTAATACTGGGGGGGGTTGGGCTAGGCCTACAGGGGCCCTAATACTGGGGGGGGGGAACTTATGCCTACAGGGGGCCCTAATTACTGGGGGGGAACTATGCCTACAGGGGGCCCCAAAGACTGGGGGGTGGAGGACTATTCTGCCTACAGGGGCTCTCTAATCTACAGGGGGGACTATTCTGCCTACAGGGGGTCTCTAATCTACAGGGGGGGGACTATTCTGCCTACAGGGGGTCTCTAATCTACAGGGGGGGACTATTCTGCCTACAGGGGGTCTCTAATCTACAGGGGGGGACTATTCTGCCTACAGGGGGTCTCTAATCTACAGGGGGGATTATTTTGCCTTCAGGGGGTCTCTAATCTACAGGGGGATCTATTCTGCCTACAGGGGGCCCTAATCTACAGGGGGGGGACTATTCTGCCTACAAGGGGGCCCTAATCTACAGCGGGGGGACTATTCTGCCTACAAGGGGACCCTAATCTACAGAGGACCCTATTCTACCTACAGGGGTGGCCTAAACTACCGCCCGGGGGCCCGAAGCTACCTACGTCTCCCCAAGCTACCTAGCTATTGCCCGGTGGATGCTTAGCTGTAGGCCCCGTTGTACCTACATACTGACTGGGGGAGCCCCATAATTACCAGGGGGTAATTCTTACCATTTGGGCCATTATAAATGGGGAGTTTGTACATGGGGGGAGGGGCACTCAGTTGGGAAAATGATAAAAAAAAAGTGAGGAGTCTCAGTTGTTTGTGTTGTAAATTCTACAGGGACGAGTGGTGGACGGAGGAAGTCATCATGGAGGTCTGCACCGAATAGAGAAGAAAAGGGAAAGTGAACGACTCCTCAGACAAGACGTCACCTGTGGGGCCCTAAATGTAAGTAAACTATTTGCAAAGCACCTGTGTACACTGGTATCTACCACTATAGGGTCACTGTATGGAGGAAATATTGGTTTTGGTGTGATGGTTTATAATCACTAGCAGTATGGCGGCATTATTCAGTATTGTTATGCTGGAGATATGTGGTGATGATGTGCCGATATTATTAGGTGCTTGTATATTGTTGTTTTGTGATATTGGTCTTGGTATACTGGTTTAGTTAATAACATTATGGTGGTGCTAGTCAGTATATGGTAGTGATAGGTGGCGGTATTATTTAGAATTTATATATTGTTGCTTGGCAATATTGGTCTGGGTATACTGGCTTTGCTAGTAACATTATAATGGTGACATGTGGAGGTATTTGCTGGACCTTGTATAATCCAGCAAGAACTAAATCCAAAAACAATGGCACAATTGCATTTTTTTTTTCTTGTGACCCCCCAAATGTTTCTTGTGACCCCCAAATTTTTTATTTTTTTTTCTGGTGTGGCGATGGTTGTGGGATGGGTGGAGCTCTGTCGGGATGGCCGGAGAGGGAGAGGGAGGAGCAGGGGGTTGGGTTGGCCAGGGGGGTGGAGGGGGGGCCCAGACGCTCCAGCTGTATGGGGCCCCAAAATTTCTGATGGCGGCCCTGGGTTAATTAATGTAAAATTAGTTTTAGATTCTATTAATTTTAAATACATTTTATAGCGGATATTTTTATATTTTTGGGATATTATATATTTTATATTAATTTAATACGATAACATTTTTTATTAAATGTAAATAATTTAATTTATATAATTTAATAATTAGCACAAATTACTTTTTATTATTGTACTGGTGTAAGTTGAAAAATAAGGGACATTCTTTTCCCTAACAGCAAATCTAGCTCCCCTTCGCCTCCTCAGGCTCCTCAGATCACATTGACATAGGTCTGCCTGTCGGAGCAGTAATGCGCCTAGTTTTGCCGAACCACATTCATATACGTGTCTAATATTACGTGTGGTGCGACGCCCCCAGAACACCCCCACATGTTAGGCGCATTACAAAGTGTCGAGTCTTACAAACAATGCGCCTAACACATTCGTAGTCAGCTCACTTTGATGCATTTTATGCCAGAACAGTGTGAAAAACCCTATCATATGGGTCTCCCTTAGTCTTAAAGAGATAATACACTAGTTAATAGTGGTCTGCTACTGTAAATAATAAAATTCTAGGTGTCTGCAGCCACCACTAGGGGGAGCTTCAGAGCTTACTGCATACTGATTTCTGATTGAGTTGCAAGTATAAACAGTATGGAGTAAGCTCTTAAGCTCCCCCAAGTGGTGGCTGGAGGCAGACAGAATTTTATCCTTTACGTCTATAATTTATATCTGCGTCTAGGGAAACAAGGCGACACCCACTGTTTGTCCTAAATGTCAAGTCTTCCAAAATATGTACAAAACAATTGTGTAGCCTGGAGGATTTCTATAGTTTGTGCCCTTTGTAAAATATAGGGAGTTCTTCTGGTCCATGTGCAATGGAAATTCCCATCCAAAACAGGAAGCTCCCGATGCTTCGGCCCCCAGTCTACTGCACAGGACACTGGGAAGGTCACCGCTCCGCGCACATTGAATAGAATTAGCAGCAAGATTGTCGCTCGCTTTATCAACGCAAAGTAAACACCGGCTGATGCCCGCACCGCGCTGAACAGGCGGACAAAAGGCAGACTGCACTAAATCAACACATACTTTTTCCCACTATTGAAAAACACTCGGATAACTTGCTGCTGAGGTCTTAATCCTTTTAAGCAGACCGTACTGAATGGATTATCAGCCGAAAAGTCTGTGTAAATCACAACTAAATTAGATGAGAAGAGATGTACTGGAAGCGGGGTGTCATAGGGTTAACATAGGTGGGGAGATACAAAAATAGACAGATGGACGGACAAACAAACAAACAGATGATAGATAGACAGATAGACAGATAAATAGACAGATATATAGATAAATAGACATATAGATAGATAGATAGATAGATAGATAGATAGATAGATAGATAGATAGGAGACAGACATAAATGGATGGATAGAGAGATACAAATATAGATATATATGAACTTCATAAAAAGAAAGAAAGAAAGAAAGAAAGATAAGAAACAGATAGATGGATATCAGATAGATAGATAAATAGATAGATAGATAAATAGACAGACAGATAGATAGCTAGACAGACAGTTAGGCAGGCAGACAGACAGACAGACAGACAGACAGACAGACAGACAGACAGACAGACAGACAGATAGATAGATAGATAGATAGATAGATAGATAGATAGGAGACAGACATATAAATGGATGGATAGAGAGATACAAATATAGATATATATGAACTTCATAAAAAAGATAGAAAGAAAGAAAGAAAGAAAGAAAGAAAGAAAGAAAGAAAGAAAGAAAGAAGAAAGAAAAAAGAATGAAGAAAAGAAGATAGATGGATAATCAGAAGTAGATGAGATAGAAATAGATAGATAGATAAATAGACAGACAGATAGATAGCTAGACAGACAGACAGACAGACAGACAGACAGACAGAGATAGATAGATAGATAGATAGATAGATAGATAGATAGATAGATAGATAGATAGATAGACAGGAGACAGACATATAGATGGATGGTTAGAGAGATACAAATATAGATATATATGAGCTTAATAAAAAGATAAAAAGAAAGAAAGATAAGAAACAGATAGATGGATAGCAGATAGATAGATGGATAGATAGATGAGAAACAGATAGATAGATGATAGATATAGATAGATAGATAGATAGATAGATAGATGAGAGACAGATCATAGATAGATAGATAGATAGATAGATGAGAGACAGATAGATAGATAGATAGATAGATAGATAGATAGATAGATAGATATAGAGAGAGATAGGTAGATAGATAGATAATAGATAGAAATAAAGACACAGATAACTAGACAGATAGATGCAATAAATCGATCAGTGTGCCCCATAAAGCCCTGGACACAGTGGCCTGTATACAGCACCCATTCTGGTCCATGTCACATGTGAAGGGTTCAGGTATTGGATGTATGTGACACTGGTCAGATGGCAGTAATTTGAGGCATGGGTGTCCTGTTGCTGGTGAGCGGCCTATCATGCAGGAGTGCTGGGTCACTGATCTCTCTACCAATCTGTGTATTGTGTGGATCACAGGATGCGGAGCACACAGTCACTGACCCATGGAGTTTACCAGGGACCTGTGTGCATACCTCTGATGTCAGCCATCTTACCCCTGGTTCCAGTCCTCGAGTTGCCATCAACCATCTACCAGCTTGCCTGGCATCGGGCGGCCGCAGTGTGCCCATATTTTGGTGTCTCAACAATGAACTGAACTGTGAACCTGTCACATAGGTGATGCCCCCCTTGCTGTGGGCAGCACAAGATAGTGTCAGACCTGCTGTTTCCAGCGCTGTGTCCCTTATTCTGTAAGATGCAGCAGTTTCAGAGCATTTAAAGGGGTTGTCTCACTACACTGATTCATCTTACCTTAGTCCAGTTTTCTTGGTTTCATTTTGAATTCAGGGGCGTGTTTACTGGCTTCCACTAGGCTGCGGTAGAAGCCAGGTCTGTAGCTATAGCAACCAGTGCTGGCAGCCTATCAGGAGAGACTGAACAGGTCTGTAGCTATAGCGACCTGAGGAGCTGATGCAGCCCATATGAGAGGAGATATCTTGGAATGGGTAGGACACTGTTAATGGACACATATTGCAAAGTGATTTGTTTTTGCAAGATCTTTAACATAAAAAGCAATTATTGTAGTGAGACAACCCCTTTAATGCTCATACCTGGCAGGTTGCAGCCTATTCTGTCAGAGAAGAGTCCAGCTTATTCATGAGCAGGTGTTAGTTCCAACCACTTATAGGTACTTTTGTAATATGCATTTTCTGTGGGCTTTCTGTCGTTTTACCTCAGCTCTGTGTCGTGCCCAGGTGATTATATAACCATAATGGGTGTGGCTTTTTTAGGGCAGTTTAAGAAACCACACCCCCTTGCTCCTGCTTCCCAAAGCTTTCAATGTGAGCAAGGAAACAGGAGTCTGCACTGAGACTGGGAGCAAGGAAAAGCCATAGCAAAGGATCCTGGGATTTGTAGTTATAGAGAGAAACGGGATACCACTTTCTAACAGGAAAGGGAGAGAAGAGAGGCCACATGCAGCACAGTGTAAACTCAGGCAAGCCATACGATTTTTCTTTTTTATTTTGGTTCATTGGACTACCCCTTTAAGAAACAAAGTAGTCACCTTCTTACCACAATTCCTGTTGCTGAACTTATTTTCTATTCTTTATTCTCTCTTTATTTTCTATTCCCTTTAAGACATATATAAGTATATAAATTTAATTTGGAAAAGAAAAATATCAACTGATCCCTCTGAAATCATTACACTACTATGGGAAAGAAAAAAATGACCACATGAAATAATACTCAGCCTCCCTGACACTGGTAATTTGGAATAAATAGAGCTGACATGGCATCGCTGGATAGATTTCGCGTATGCCTTGGCAGCAGCGATCCCGGACATTGTAAGGTAGCGTGTTTTTCTTTCTTATTATTTATTTTTTTTTTTTTTTACTTTTTTTACATTGTAATTTCTGCTGAATGGAACCAGTGGCGGCTGGAGTCGAAGTTAATTGCCTGGGGACCCCTTAACTCCTGAGATAGTTACCTTTTTATGGGCTGGGGGGGGGGGGTTCTGGCTGACTAGGAATACTTACTATGGCTGCTATCCAAGGCTTGCTACAACTGTCTTTAACGGTTACTATGGCAAAAAAGAGAACAGCACGGCAGCGACATATTCACGAATCCAGGTTTGAATTCACTTATATTTTCAGGGGGGTGTTTTTACAAAAAAAATGTTCCCCATAGAAAACTGATCAGCAATTAACGACGGTTACATTGTGGATGGAGAACAGTTTCCATTTGCGAGTTTGGGGAAATGTTTCTAGAACTGTTTCTTCTCAAAAACGCAGCAAAACAACCGGGGCAAGACATGTAATTGGCAGGCAACTTTTTGATCCACTATTATGGTTGTGTGTGGAGTAGTGGATCCTCTGGACTACCACAAGCGGTGGTAGAAACCGCGCCCGGGAGCGGAGTCTACGTAGATCCCGGTGTTCACCAAAGCCCACCGCAAGGCAGGTTGGGCTTGCTGCGGTGGGAGTCCTACCAGGTCGCTTCCCCTGATGCGACTTGCGTGCGATGGCAGCCGAGGTGCAGCGAGGTACCGGATCGTGAGGCAAACGCGTAGTCAGGGACAGGCGGGCAGGTCAGGGCAGGTGGCAATGGTTCGTAGTCGGGAAACGTAGCAACGGGTCAGAAACACGGCAAGACAGGAACACGCTCTGGAACACTTTCACTAAGGCTCGAGGCACGTTGGCCCTAAATCTCAGAGAGCCGGGGCATGTGCGCCCTAGGGAACGGGAACACGCACACTGGCCGGCAGAGGGATACGGGGAAGCAGGAGCGTGGCAGGGTGAGTAATTACTAGAGGAATGAGAGCGCCCACAGCCCGACATGCGGGCTGTGGGACCACTCATGACATGGAGGTGCCCCAATGGCAGTTTCACACTAGCACATTATGGGTGCATGTCATGTCGCCTAAAACCCATACTTGCCAACCCTTAACCCCTGATGCGACTTGCGTGTGATGGCAGCCGAGGTGCAGCGAGGTACCGGATCAAAACAATCCAAAATTTTTTTAATTTTGAAATTTACGTGGTGGCGCCATTTTCTGCGACCAATAACTTTTTTCTGCTAACACCTACAGACTTGAGTGCTGATTTTTGTGGGATGAAGTGCACTTTTTATTGCTACCAGTTTGGAATGTATTCAACTTTTTTGTTCACTTTTATTCCAATTTTTAAGGGATGTGAAATGACCAAAAAAATGTAAATTTGGCGGTAGGAATTTTTTTTCTTCTATAGTGTTCAGCAAATGGGATAAATGATGTTATATTTTTATAGATCAAACTTTTTTGGATGTGGCGATACCAAATATGTATCACTTTTTTATGATTTAATTTTTTTATATGTAAAATGGCGAAAGGGGGGATTTGAACTTTTAATATTTTAATTTTTTTTACACTTTTAGATATTTATTTTTTTACTTTAACAGTAAGTCCCCCTAGGGAAAGGTAAATGAACACTATCACCAAATACATTGCTCTTTTGATTTTGCTTTGGTCAGGAGATAAAAAAGATTTTATCTCCTTTTAGAACACAGAAGTTTCTCTGGTTGCCGACCACCTCTTTCTACCTCTCTCTCTTGTCTCTTATCTGATTGATCGAGACAGCCAGTGCGACCAGAGTCACTCTTTGTGGCCACTTTGGGAGACCTGTATGATCGGGTTTTTCACCCTTTTCTGGCATAAAATGTGCCAAAGTGTGCGGCTACGATGTCTAATGCACCTAATGAATGTGTTAGGTGCATTGTTCGTAAGACTCAACACTCAACCAAACGTGCGGGTGTTCTGGGGGCGTCGCACCACACTCGTATTATTAGACACATATATGAATGAGATTCAGCAAAACCAGGTGCATTACTGCTCGGACAGGCAGACCTATCTCAATGTGCTCTGCCTGAGCCTGAGGAGTCGAAGCGGAGCTAGATTTACTATTAGGGCATAAAATGTCCAATATTTCTCAACTTTCACCAGTACAATAATAAAAAGTAATTTCTGATTATTATCAAACTATATAAAATTAAATTATTTAAATTTAATAAAAAAATTTATCATATAAAATTAATATAAAAATTAATAACATCCCAAAAATATAAAAATACCTCCTATAAAATGTATTTAAAATGAATAGAATCTAAAACTAATTAATTTACATTAAATAACCCACTGATGATGTTGTTCAAAATTTTAAATTTTTACTACATTAAATGTTACATTTATTTTTGCTGCTCTCACCCTTTATTCTACATACAGCAAGAGCCAGCACAGCACAGGTATTTCTGGGACCTGTGGTCCACCAAGCAAGATCAGTTCCATAGTTTCTAGTCACTGACATACTATTCTAATGACTTTTCTCTCATTTCCAGCCTATCTATAGCCTTTATACATGTTTGTTGCATTACTAATGCGCCTAATTTCCATAATGCACCAAACACACAGGCAAGGCGCGATGAACTTTAGACTCCATTTATAATTGCACAAAAACTACTTTCATACATTCAGGCGCATTATACACTGAAAACAAGACTGGACTATTCACTTCGACGCACCTTATTTAAGACATGTCTCCCTTTATGTTCACGAACTGGAGACTTAGCATTTGGTAATGGGTTTTGTGAACCAGAACCCATAGCTTGTCCTCACAGGAGCATCAATTTAGCCCATAAACTGTCCGCTTAGGTATAGAAGATTAATGAAGCCTTTTCCCTGTGGATATAGATGGTGCTGAGCACTTCTCACTCGTTAGGATATGCTAATTACAGCCATAACCGCTACTGTAAATGCACAGGGCAGAGCCCTGAATCCTCCGACTGAAGGTATCTAGATTACAGTCATATCTAAGCCCAGAAAATCCCTGTAATTCCACAGACTGTAAAAGACTGAAGTCTGTAATGTGATCCGACCATTTGATGGGAGCTTATCATCTGATCCACGGGCCATGAAGTTCCAGGCTGCAGGAAAAGATTAGATAAAATACAAGTTCTTCAACTCCTTACCAAAATCCGACATCCCTGGACATCATCATACCGTCAAGGGAGTATGGAGAGAGCTCTACATGTAGCAAGTAACAGCAGGTTATTACAGCCAGGACCTGCTGCTAATATCACTCCTTTTCCCATTCCTCCCTCTCTCATGACGAGTCCACCGGGTGCAGTGTGGTTGTTATGACAGCCGGGGGCCGAATGAAGGCCTCCATGGGTGCCATGTTACTACTCCTATTCCACACTGCATTTAGAGCCATATTGGAACACCCATTTAATAAAAAATGTCATCATATGAAATTAATATAAAAATATATAATATCCCAAAAATATAAAAATATCTCCCATAAAATGTATTTAAAAATAGAATCTTAAAGTAATTTTACATTAAATAAATAATAAATTTAATAATAATAATAATAATAATAATAAGAAGAAGAAGAAGAAGAAGAAGAAGAAGAAGAAGAACTATATTGGAATACGTTTCTGCAATATATTCATATTGCAGAACAGTGTACTAGCGCTTGTGCAACCTAGTGGTCAAATACCCTACGTGGACTAAAAAAAAACAAGTAGAAAATGTTTTAAAAAGTTCTAAAAATCAAAAATATGAAAAGATCATTTCATTGTTTTTATTTACAAATAAAAATATTTGTTTTACATTTGCTTTGTATACGAGGCTTAGAGAAAACAAGAAATCAAAATATCTATTTTTTTGCTTCCAGATTTGATATATTGTTATGAAGGGAAAACAAAATCACTGATGACCACCCTGTTCCTTCCATATCACAGGCAGCACAAGGTCAACTGAAGCAGCTCTACAAGACTGTACAAACAGCTCCTCAGATCTCACAGGCCCCCTGTGAGTATGACATAGGAAGAGTGGGCTGTGGGAATCAACTAGTACAGGCTGGGGCGTAGCTATAGGGGGTGCAGAGGTAACAGTTGCTACCATGCCTTGCAGCCTAAGGGGGCCCAAAAGTTCTCCTGCCACATAGGAAGACACCAGTATTATAAATACCACATGGTAGCTGGGGGGCCCAATACCAAATTTTTCACTGGGGCCCAGGAGCTTCAAGTTACACCTCTGATTACAGGCCTGCGCCACAGGCTGCATGTGGCTCACCAAAGCTTTTCTGGTGGCCCACAATGGCCCCCCAAAGGGAGTGGTCTAGATTAATCCCAACCCAGAATGGGCAATGCTGCCTTGTTTGGGATGGTCTGGAGATGTTCCTTGGCAGATTGGGGATGGTCCTGAGTGGTTCTAACCCTCACGTCCTCCAATGTTGTGCTGGTCTGATCTAGTATCATGCCTGAATGATCAGATTATACGTGGAGTTCCAATTTAAGTGCCAATAATAATAATACGATTTTCGTTTTATTAACCCTTTTGTCACTCGTCCAACCCAATTTCCAGGAAGCTATAGCTGGAGAGAAGTTTTGCCTTTCACTTACTGACTTGGGGGCTGCAAATAATATCCTTCTTCCCATTCCTTCCATCTTGCAATTCTACAGAAACCACTTTCTCCCGGCCTGGGACGGCCAAACCTCAGCCTGATCTAATTTGCAATTTAAATGTTATTCATAAGAAAATGTGAGATTTCAAAATTTGGATTTTCTCGTTGTAAACCGCAGGAAATCTGCACCGAGAGGGCAGCGAGTGGATCGCAGGCGTGTCAGGAGCGCGGTGCAGATTAAAACATGCGTTTTCAATATAAACTCTCTTCCAAAGGGAAGATGGGAGGGTGGAGAGGATTTGGTTTCTTGACTGTAACGATTTTTGACATGGAAATAGAACGGCACAAAAGCTCAGACATGATATCATATTAAAGACCGTGTCCTGTATGAAATCCGCACTTGGCAGCGTCGGCCCCTGAACAATATACAAAAGTCAAAAACTGTACAATGAGATCTTTCAGGAAAACCTTACAGAGCTTAAGGCGTCTGGGAAATGAAAGAACATTGTCCCAATATAAGGGGATCATCGCCCCTAAAGGGTAACGCCTTGAATAGGTCAAGTGCTTTCACTGCTCCGCTCTCCAAAGTCACCATCTGCAAAAATACTTAAGTTGGCAGCAATCCGCGCTGTGACTTGTAATGTATCATTCATAGAAATACTCCGGCAGAGTAGTCTACAATATATACTTGCAACAGAGTCATTAGGAAGCCTAATGGACCAGACTATTATGAGAATGATGGATGTAGCGATCTGCTTGCTGGCAGTGAATGGAAACATTTTGAACCATTTAAAGCGCTAAGGGTATGTTCACACGGCTTATTTTCAGGTGTAATTTCGGGCGCATTTCGCGCCGTACTGCGCTTAATACGCGGCGAGATGCGCGACGCAATTATGGTAATCCATAGCTCTCATAGAGAACTATGGATTACGCCTAGTCCCCCCGCGGGTACAATACTGATTCCAAGCTGATACATTTCATTTGCTTTGATACATTATAGCAAATTCTCAAATCAGAATCAAAATTAGACCTGGTTAAAGGGGTGTTGCCATGAAGACTGGGGTGCTAAGGGCCCACAGGTGGAGTTGATTTTGGGGGCCCACCCTACAGCTACTGTAAATGACTGTACCTGCCTCCTATACTCTGCCTCTTGCTTTTTGCATCTCTTTCTCTGCTTTTTTTGCCTCTTCTGAGGATGTATATGTAGTTTAAAAACTAACTCCAGGTCTGAGATGATCTGTGGCCCACCGGAGGTTTCCCCTATTCCCCTGTGGGCCAGTCCGACCCTGCGTGTATGGCTATATCTGCACAGCAATGTCCGAAATCCAATGGCATGTTAACACTGCTGGACCGTGGCTTTTGGCACAGATCTGCACTAAAAAAAGTGATCGGTTTTCGGATTTGCCATCAGCCCCGTACATTGAATGTACGGGAATCTGACAGCAATTAGGCGGAAGATACAGCATGTTTTAAAATCTGCCTGATTCCGGCGGATTTCAAAAACGATGGGAAAAAATCTACACAGCACGGAGTCTTTAATGCTGTCTATGCAGCACTGACTACAGTCGGGTTTCAGTATTTTAAATCTGCCGACAATCTGCTGAGAATCCCAAGCTGTGTAGACATAGCTAAGGCTTGGTTCACATATGCGTCGGAGCTTCCATTCGGAACCTCTGTTGCACGTTCTATCGGGAATGATGGAAAAAGTAGCGCAGTAAGTTGTACCATTTTTTTGTGTCTAAACAACAGACACCACGGCGGAGACCTGACAGAACCATTGTAATCAAAAGGGTCCGTCAGGCGCAGTTGGTGTCTGTTCTGAAACTGATCTTTCTGTTTCCATTTTCACCTTTATGATGGAGGATCTGAACGAAATCTCCAACTCAAACGTGAACCAAGACTAATAGGTCGACTCATAGCAAGCTACGAGCCAACCCACTGAGAGAATGAGCAGGGTGGTGCTTGTGGCCGTACTCTCAATCCATTTCTATGGGAGTTCCGAATATAGCCGAGTAAGGTCCACATGTATGAAGACTGTCTAGGTCTAAAATTCACTTTGTTGCCCATAGCAACCAATCAGAGCCCATAGCAACCAATCAGAGCCCATAACAACCAATCTGAGCCCATAGCAACCAGAGCGCCACTCTCATTTTATATAGTGCTCTGCAAAAATGAAATGGGCACAGTAGTTGCTATGGGAAACAAAGCGGAGTTTTATGACCTGGCATGCAGTTTTCCCGAAATATGAGACGGAGTGAGGCCACTTTATAGTAACATGGTCAGTCTAATCACTTCGAGACCGCTACCCCAACCCCCCACAACCAATAGAGCCCATAGCAACCGGGGCCCCCCCTCTCATTTTATTGGGCTTGGGAAAAAATGAAAGGGGGAACAGTAGTTGCTAGGGAAACAAAGGAGTTTTAGACCTAGGCTTTTTCATATGTGGCCCAAAAGTGTTCTAAAACTTTCCAAACTTAGTAACAAATCAATGGAGAGGACAGCTGCAGGCACCACCCTCTTCCTTCAGTAACATGGTCAGCTCATATCTAGCTACGAGCCAACCTGCTATGCCGGAACACCTCTTTAAAGGGAACCTGTCACATTGAGCGTGTGACCTGATCTGCGGGCCCATGTTATAGAGCAGGAGAAGCTGAGCAGGGTGATACATAGTTCTGTGAGTAAAGATTCAGTAGAACTTGTATTTTATTCATTTAAATCCCTGCTTTTACTGGGCTAAGGAGTCAAATGGGCAGTGTCATCAGTGATTGACAGGTATCTCCGCATGTACACTAATGGAGGAAAGCTGTCAATCATTGATAACATGGCAAACTGAATTCTGAATGAACAAGGATTAAAATGAATAAAATACAAATATAAAAGTTCAACTGAATACACCATTTAGTTCAGCCCGTCCTGCTCTATAACATGCTGCCTAGCAGATCAGATCGCATGTTCAGTGGGACAGGTTCCCTGGTTTAGAGGTTTCGCTTGCAGCCTCCATAGCGGATTCTATCAAAAATTATGGAAAAAAAAGTGCAGCACTATTTTTTTCTGTTAAAATGACGGACACCATAGCAGAAACCCGTATGGACCCGCTATAGACAATATAATCCGTCAGGCATCTTTGGTGTCCACCATGCAATCAAGATGATGCTGACTCTGTGATGAAAGCTCCAAATGTATCCAAAGATACAGATGTGAACGGAACCACAGACTCGGGCTCCAAGGCAGTATTTGATCATCTGTATTACTAAGGCTACGTTTACACTGCACTGGTTTCCAGTCGGATTTTTAAGGGGATTGAGTATTTAGAATCCGCAAGAAATCTAACTTTAAATCATCCCCATAGACCTCAATGGAAAATCCAAGCTGTAGTCTACACAGCTCAGAATTTCTTAGGGTCGGATTTCAAAATCGAAGGTTTTGGAAAAACTTAGAACATGTTTTATAATTATAGTCCTGTTCAACGGAATGAGGTGCCAGAAATCCGAAAACTGCGGAAGAAAACCGTGACAAAAAACATCAACCGAGTATAAACTACTGGTTGGATGTGTAGAGGAAGTCTAAGGGTATGTTCACACGGCGTACTGGGGTGCCGTTTGTTTTGGAAGTACGCGCCCCCGGCCGGCCCCATTCACCTCTATTATCTGTGACGTGTAAGCGCCGCGAAGAAGTGACCTGTCACTTCTCTCCCCCGGCGTACAATACGATTGTATTGTTTGCCAGAGGTCACGAGACGTAATTCATAGCTCTCTATGAGAACTATGGATTACCGTAATTTCAGCGCGCATTTCGGCCGTATTGAAGGCAAATACGCGGCGAAAAGCGCACTGCAATTATGCTGTGTGAACATACTCTAAGGCTATGTTCACACGGCGTAATTGTAGCGCAAACAGTATGGAAGCAATTACGCGGGGTGATTTCGGAGTCGCGCTGGAACGCGCCTACTCCCGCGGCGCGGGTGGGCGGCAGCCCGCCGGCCCCATTGACATTCATTACTCGCGGCGCGTATTCGCCGCAAGTTAATGACATGTTACTTATCTCCCCGCACGTACAATACGATGGTATTGTACGAGCGGGGAGAGGAGGCGTAATCCATAGTTCTCTAAGAGATCTATGGATTACCGTAATTTCGGCGCGCATCTCACCCGTATTAGAATGCAAATCCCGACTGGTATTTGGTCTTTTTTTTGTCACACAGGGGGACGGCTTCTGTCTGCGGTCTGCAGATTCAGCCACCCTCCTTCGCACCCACAGGTTCATGTTCTGCCCAAAAACCGGGTGGAAGAATGAACATGTTTTAAGTTTTTCGGACCGCCAGTGGTGTAAAAAATCGTCCAGCAGAGAATCCGTGCTGTGGGCACTGCTGCACGGATTTTCTATTGAAGTCTAAGGCGAACATTGCTGGTCGATTTTCAGATGGTTTGTAAAACTGCAAACCGTGCCGTGGGGACATGCCCTAAGACCTCAGCTTTACCCCAATATCATCAGCAACTTGCATAAATCACATTGAATTCTGCAAGCATTAGACCTATCAAGTATATTTCCTGTAGAGAAACCTGTAAGTAACAGTAATGTCACAATTTTACAGCAACCAGCTGTCATCTAAATGTTTCTAGTTCGTGCATTACAGTTTGTCTAGACTCGATACAACTGCAAAAAAAAAATATTGCAATTGTATCCAGTGAAGAAATCCTCTGAGAATCACAATACAATAAGTACCGGTTCTGTCTCACAATGGACACCGGTGACGACTATCTAAGCCCTGGTTCATATCTGCGCCAGGTTGCATTAGGAGCCTCCATCACCAATTCAAAATAGTGCAGCATGCATGTCCGTGGATTCTGCCTTGAACTACAGTGTGGACAGAGCCTAACTTCCCGGTGTCCGCACTGTCTTTCTGATACATGTTATTTTCAATGTGCTAATTATTTTGCTGAATATTTCCAACAAAATATTTCACTTTTTCATTGGTTAGCATATTATTTCTTTTGTGTGCATTAGATTATGTTTAGCTAACGCAGGATTCTCTAGACTGGATATACTGTAAGGGTGCTTCCACACAGCGCAGTTTTGGTGCAGTTTTAACTGTGCTCCAATTAAACTGCCTTTATTACCAGCAAGCTTCTTTCAGTTGTCTAAATTGTTCAGAAAGGTGTTTCAAGTAAGTAATCAATTACTGTATTTGAAGTCTTGTGGATACAAACACACTAATTGATCACTCACTTTCCAAACAGTTTAGATAAGTGAAAGAAGCTTGCTGGTAATAAAGGCACATAATTGAAGCACAGTTAGGGCGCATCCCCACGGCATAGGACAAATACCGGCCGGTTTGCGCCCGTCCCATTGAGAAGCACAGATTCCGTCCGAAAACCGGATGGAAGATGGTGCTTGCTCAATGTTTTGCCGCCGGACCGCCGGTGGCAAAACCGCCGGGCAGAAAACCCGTGGAGTGGGGACTGCTGCACAGGTTTTCCATAGAGCACAATTGTGCTCATTTTCAGCCGGTTTTTCAGGCGGTCTGAAAAACCGTAAACCGGCTGAAAAACCGGCCGAAAACCCGTGCAGTGGGGACATGCCCTTAGGGTACTTTCACACAGCGCAGTTTTAACTGTGCTCCAATGAAACTGCCTTTATTAGCAGCAAGCTTCTTTCAGTTGTCTAAATTGTGCGGAAAGGTATTTCAAGTAAGTAATCAATTGCTGTATTTGAAGTGTTGTGGATACAAACACACTAATTGATCACTCACTTTCCAAACAGTTTAGATAAGTGAAAGAAGCTTGCTGCTAATAAAGGCAGTTTCATTGGAGCGCAGTTAAAACTGCACCAAATCTGCACTGTGTGAAAGCGCCCTTACAAACACACCAACTGATTACTCACTTTCCAAACAGTTTAGATAAGTGAAAGAAGCTTGCTGCTAATAAAGGCAGTTTCATTGGAGCGCAGTTAAAACTGCATCAAAACTGCACTGTGTGAAAGCAGGCTTACAAACACAATAATTGATTCCTCACTTTGCAAACAGTTTAGATAAGTGAAAGAAGCTTTCTGGTAACAAAGGCAGTTAATTGCCACACACTGCGCTGTGTGAAAGCACCGTAACTTTTGAAAGCCCTTGTCTGTAAGAAGTAATAGATCTGATGAGATTTCCTGCTACGAACTGTAAAAAATGTTTCTGTTCACTGACAGCTAGCAGGGATTGTAAAAGCAGTGGCAGTTTAAAGCATAAGGCAAATTACAAAGTAGCAGAACTTTCCAAAATATGATGAATAGGTTTTATTCATGGATAGTCCTGGATCACTGGGAGACATACAGAATATGGCAAACTCTATAGATAATTCCATGACCTCAACAATTCAGTCCCCTGCAGATTTCTCCCGTTTAGCTGCCCCGACCCTCCAGCCTCTGAAAACAACGCGCCTTTGGGCAGAGAATGAAGAAGGCTCAATAATAAGTAAGAAGGGTCTCAGGCTCTGCGCCGGATCAGGTAATAACGTCTTAATGATAAAAGGCTTTGTGTCTGCGCTTAATAAGGACATTAACTCATTAAGGGATCTGTATTCCCAGAGCTGCCTACGTCCTCGTACTTAGGAGTTTCCTGTAATTTTGATTTTCTTAAAACAGTGCTTTTAGGCACAGGCTTAGCTTGTAAAATAATAAATTATATGTTGTGTGTAATTTTGCGGCTGCAGCTATTCATTTACCGGAGACAATGTTACACACCCACGTACAATAGCCGTACTGTGCCTTTAAACGTCATGACATTAGTATTTCAACACAATTATGGTTTCAGAAATTGCCCATAAGAGTGGATGCTTGGGCTGTGCTATCAAATTCTGGAAAATATAAACTTTAAAGGGTAGGAACAATTACAAAACGCTGCCACCTGGTGGCCATTTCATCATGAAATGTCCACAAGTTTCTTCACCGAAATACTTCTTGATATTTACAAATATTAAAATCTGATATAAACTTAAAACTCCTTAATGTTATCGCAGATACAGTGGTTCCTCAATGTACAATATTAATTGTTTCTGGGACGACCATTGTATGTTGAAACTATTACCTCTATGGAAAACTGGTAATTGGCTCCGAACCCCAAAACGTCTCCAACACAATGAAACATGAAGATTAGAGAAAATAAAGCAGATACTCATCCAGATAACATCAGAGAGAGCTGCTGGAAGCTGGAAATCACTTTCTATGATGAGGGCAGGAGGTTCTCTGGGTCATGGACTTTATACACACAAATAAAATGGGGCCCTCACTTGGTGCCCAAAGGAGCCGCTCAGCCTTTAGCTGTAGGATAGCACTCCAGCTCTACCCCATATTGATTAAACTTTTACCAAATAGGCACCTCCTGGAGGACCCTACAGATTCTGGAGTATTTAGTCAGAATCAGTACTATCCGCCAACTAGAATCTAATGTGCATCTGTAATTGACAATCCCCTTGTTAGCAGATCAACCAGTGATAGGTTTATAACAGAGTAAGCTCCTGCTGGGGCCCTCAGTGATCATCTGTAATCTTTGAATGTGTTACCAAGTGTTCAGTTTCCCTACAGCACCTCCACAGGAGAAATAAAGAATTACATGCCAGCTATTAAATCAATGGACTGTCTGCATAGTCTATGGAGGTACTAAGTCCTCCAGAAAGAGAGACTCTTTGCAGTATCCAGTGTAGAAATCCTCTGAGAATCACAATACAATAAGTACCGGTTCTGTCTCACAATGGACACCAATGACGACTATCTAAGCCCTGGTTCATATTTGCATTAGGAGCCTCCATCACCGATTCTCTCTAAAATTATGGAAAAATAGTGCAGCATGCATGTGCGTGGATTCTGCCTTGAACTACAGTGTGGACAGAGCCTAACTTCCCGGTGTCCGCACTGTCTTTCTGCTACATGTTATTTTCAATGTGCTAATTATTTTGCTGAATATTTCCAACAAAATATTTCACTTTTTCATTGGTTAGCATATTATTTCTTTTGTGTGCATTAGATTATGTTTAGCTAACACAAGATTCTCTAGACTGGATAAACTGTAAGGGAGTTTTCACACAGCGCAGTTTTGGTGCAGTTTTAATTGTGCTCCAATTAAACTGCCTTTATTCCCAGCAGCTTCTTTCAGTTGTCTAAATTATTCAGAAAGGTGTTTCAAGTGAGTAATCAATTACTGTGTTTGAAGTCTTGTGGATACACACACTGATTACTCACTTTCCAAACAGTTTAGATAAGTGAAAGAAGCTTGCTGGTAATAAAGGCACATAATTAGAGCACAGTTAGGGTGCTTTCACACAGCGCAATTTTGGTGCAGTTTTAATTGTGCTCCAATTAAACTGCCTTTATTACTAGCAAGCTTCTTTCAGTTGTCTAAATTGTTCAGAATGGTGTTTCAAGTGCGTAATCAATTACTGTATTTGAAGTCTTGTGGATACTGTGAGGGCTGGGTAGTGGATCCGCCGGACCACCGCAAGCCAAGGTAGTTAAGCCACGCCCGGGAACCGAAAAAAAGTAGCCCCCAGATTTAACCAGAACCCGCCAAAAATCGGGATGGACTTGCTGCAGCGTGAGGCTAACATGTCGTCCCCCCAGACGTGACTTGCTTGCAGTGGCAGCCGAGGTGCAGCGTGGTACCGAATCGTAGTCCGAGAATTGTAGTCGTGGGCAGGCAGAAGGTCAGGACAAGCGGCAATGGTTCGAGGTCGTGGACAGGCAGGAAGGTCGGGGCAGGCGGCAGAGGTTCGGAGTCGAGTAACGTAGCAAGAGGTCTGGTACACGGAAAGGCGAGAATACACTTTGGGAACGCTTTAGCTAAGGCACGGGGCAACATAGATCCAGCAAGAGTTTTTAGGGGACGTACCTTAAAAAGGGGAAGCGCCTGGCCATTAGCCAATTAACGGGGCGCTGGCCCTTTAAATCCTCGAGAACGAGCGCGCGCCTTAGGACACAGGCACGCGCGCCTCGGCCGGCAGAGGACGCGGACGGCACAGGAGCGAGGTTAGGCGAGTCCCTGGCAGTTGCAGACCCCCGGCTCGTACCGCGGCCAGCGGCGGCACCCGACCCCGGTGGGCACCCGGGGAGGGGATCACGGGTGCGCCCGCGGCCCGCGGGCCGAGGAGCGGGAGGTGCCGTGACAGATACAATCACACTAATTGATTCATCACTTTGCAAACAGTTTAGATAAGTGAAAGAAGCTTGCTGGTAATAAAGGAACAGAATTGGAGCAGAGTTAGGGTGCTTTCACACAGCGCAGTTTTGGTGCAGTTTTAACTGCGCTCCTATAGGCAATTTCTGTAACTATAATTGTGTTGAAATAGTAATGTCATGACGTTTAAAGGCACAGTACGGCTATTGTACGTGGTTGTGTAACATTGTCTCCGGTAAATGAATAGCTGCAGCTGCAAAATTACACACAAAGAAAATGGGGCCCTCACTTGGTGCCCAAAGGAGCCGCTCAGCCTTGAGCTGTAGGATAGCACTCCAGCTCTACCCCATATTGATTAAACTTTTACCAAATAGGCACCTCCTGGAGGACCCTACAGATTCTGGAGTATTTAGTCAAAAATCAGTACTATCCCCAACTAGAATCTAATGGCATCTTGTAATTGACAACCCCCTTGTTTAGCAGATCAACCAGTGATAGGGTTTATAACAGAGTAAGCTCCTGCTGGGCCCTCAGTGATCATCGTAATCTTTAAATTTAAATTACCAAGTGTTCAGTTTCCCTACAGCACCTCCACAGGAGAAATAAAGATTTACATGCCAGCTATTAAATCAATGGACTGTCTGCATAGTCTATTGAGGTACTAAGTCCTCCAGAAAGAGAGACTCTTTGCAGCTGTTTTCCACTCCAGCTGTAGGATATCACTCCAGCTCTACCCCAAACTTTTGTTGGAGGATCCCACAGACTGTGAAGGAGTGAGTCAGAATAAGCTGCATCTGCCAACTAGAATCTGATGTCCAATAGTAAATGAAAATTCCCTTCTTAGAAGATCCCCCGATGATAAGCTGATCATAGAGTTAGCTCTTGCTTGGACCCCCAGTGATTGTCAGTAATCTGTGCATCTGTGGGAAAGTGTGCAGTTTACCTGCAGCACCACCACAGGAGAAATAAAGAATTACATGTTGGCTATTACAATCAATGACCTGTCTGTGTAGTCTATGGACATAGTAAGTCCTCCAGACAGAAAGACCCTCTTAGTAGATGTCCACCACCCATTTTTTTCATGGAAGTCCTGATTCATCTACCCTCATCTCTAACTTTGCTACCCCTAAATCTACCCTAAGGGTCTTTACTCCAATGGATTATGCCAATGGTCAGTCAGCCAGTAAGCCCTGCCTCTAGACTGACCTATGTCACAGACAGACCAGAGGCCACTGTAAAGCCCCCTGCTGTCATGGACAGGGCCATCTTTTCCATTGGGCACACTAGGCAGTTGCCCAGGGCCCCACAAGTATAGGAGCCCTGAGTGTTGTATGTATGTCACAGGAATACAAGAAACATACCCTGGATCCCTTGGTTGTTTTGCTTATTTAACTGTTTGTGTGTTTTTATGATGCGCAAACAGTTAAAAACCATGGTGGAGAAGGGAGCCACAGGCTCCCTGCTCTACCAATCAGTCTTGTAGGCTGCAGGTTGCTGGTGTCCACACATAAGTGGCGTGATAATATGGGAGTGCTTGGGGTTGGTTATAGGCATGGCTAAGTGTGATGTCATGTATTTATGCAGGGCCCACTGCAGTGCTATGGCCAGGGGCCCATTATTCTGTTAAGATGGTCATGGACAGAGGCGTAACTATAGGGGGTGCCGAGGTAGTAGTCACTACCGGGCCCTGGAGCCTAAGGGAGCCCAAAAGCACCTCTACCATATAGGAAGACACCAATAGTGTAAATAGCACATGGTATGTGGGGGTCATTTAATAGGTTTTGCATCAGGGCAGAAAGCTCCAAGTTATGCTTCTGGTCATAGAGGTCTCTTCCTTCAATTCACTTACATGTAGCAGCTACTATCAACCATGGCACCTAAAGGGGTTGTCTCACTACACTGATTCATCTTACCTCCATCCTGTTTTCTTGGTTTCACTTTGAATTCAGGGGCGTGTTTACTGGCTTCTAATAGGCTGCAGTAGAAGCCAGGTCTGTAGCTATAGCAACCAGTGCTGGCAGCCTATAAGGAAAGATCGAACAGGTCTGTAGCTATAGCAAACAGTGCTGGCAGCCTATCAGGAAAGATTGAACAGGTCTGTACTTTTAGCAACCTGAGGAGCTGATGCAGCCCATACAAGAGGGGATATCTAGGAATAGGTAGGACACTATTAATGGACACATATTGCAAAGTGACTTGTTTTTCCAAGATCTTTAACATAAAAAGTAGCAATCCTTGTAGTGAGACAACCCCTTTAAAGGGTTCAATTGCTAGGATCGGAGTAAACTCTGTTCCTGGTTATTAGAGCAGGGCCTTGGCATCCCTGAGGATGTCTCGGGACCTCCAGTGCCCCATCCCTTATCCAGCCCAATGTTTTGAGGGCATTAGCTAAAAAATGTCATTCAAGTATCCAGTCCATTCTCAAAGAACAGGGCTGTGGTGGAACGAGTAGTCTCATCAGGTTTTGTCAACTGACTTACCGGTACTTGTAGTCCCACTACAGCTGCAAATGCCTTGACCGAAAGCGATCTGGCCAGTCTAAAGCCAACAATGAGGTCTCCTAATGGCAACGTGAACACAAATTCTATTGTGCTTTTTTTTTTCTTTTTTGCAAATGTAATTTTGAGGCGACGCAGGAGTTTATTTTTACAGTTTGCGGGTAACTTCAGGTCCATTTAAGTGGAAAAACAGAGCAGGACAGCCTGTGAGTAAGACACAACATGGGACAGGGAAACATAGCGGCTGACTCCATACATAAAGGGGGTAATTGTTCTGTCTCAAGTCTTTGTTTATTTAGTAATATTTGACATGCGGCGAGCAAAATGTATTGCTTTCTTTCAGTCTGTGTTATAAGACGCATGGCACTCGTCAGCCATCTCACCGGGAACGTGCCAGATCCACTCCATTCTCTGGACCCCGGCCGCTGCCACAATCCACAGACATATCCCAGAGCAAGAGTCGCAGCCATGGCGAGGCCGCACTGTTCTGATTGCCAAACGGGACAGTCACACGTGGAGGTTCTGGTCCATGACTGAGCCTCTCCCCACAAAAACTGTATCCAGATCCCAGAAACATGAAACAGTTTAAAAGAAAGGGAATTTCTGTAGAATGAAAAGTTCTGTAACTTTCTGATACAGTTCCTCACCATTTTCATAATCTCTGCTTGCTGTCATTCACATTCAACCCTGAGGGCATATTCACACTCCGCAGATTTGTTGCAAAAATGTTTAGTTCCCGTGCCATTGCCTTAAAGGGGTTGTCTCGCTACAAGGATTGCTGCTTTTTATGTTAAAGATCTTGCAAAAACAAGTTGCTTTGCAATATGTGTCCATTAACAGTCTCCTACCTATTCTGAGATATCCCCTCTTGTATGAGCTGCATCAGCTCCTTAGGTCGCTATAGCTACAGACCTGTTCAATCTCTCCTGATAGGCTGCCAGCACTGGTTGCTATAGCTACAGACCTGTTCAATCTCTCCTGATAGGCTGCCAACACTGGTTGCTCTTGCTACAGACCTGGCTTCTACTGCAGCCTAGTAGAAACCAGTAAACATGCCCCTGAATTCAAAGTGAAACCAAGAAAACAGGACTGAGGTAAGATGAACGAATATAGTGAGACAACCCCTTTAAGTAGAGTTTGCAAACGACCATGTGTTTGCCACCAAAATAGTCCTATATAGATGAATTTGAGGGACTTTCAGTTGCAGCAATTTCTGCACCAAATCTGTTGTTTGTGAATATGTCCTCAGGCTAGTTCAGGGGTTTCAAACATGGTCAGCAAAATGGGCCAGAAATTGTAAAAAAACTTAAAATCTTGACAGGCCAAATTCCTTTAGGACTTGATACAATTCACAATTATTGCCCAGGTCATTACACACGTGGTGATGCCAAATATTTGTACTATTTTAAAAGAAATGTATTTTTTATGTGATAAACATTTATAATGGGGGAAAGTTTCATGTGTTTTTTATTTGTATATTATTTGCATTTTATTTTTTTTCTCTTTATTTCATTTTTCTTTTACTTGTTCCAATACAGGACTGGGCTAAGCAACTGTGTGATCACTGTTATAAAACATTGCAGTACTTGACTGGAATTGCAATGTATTATGCTAACTGTCCAACAGCCTGTCAGATGCTGACTCCGGCTGTCATGGCTACCATTGGCACCCTGGGATCAAACAGTAGGGTGTCAATGGAGAACAGGGGGAGTCCCCTCACTTTGTCAAATCCAACATGCTGCAGTCCCTATTGACCGCGGCATCTAAGAGCTTAAACTGGGGTAAGTTCTGTTACCCCCATCTAACCATGGCATCCAATGGGGTTAAACAGGGGTAAACTCTTTTTACCGGCCATCTCCAAGGATGTCTCAGGAGCTCCGGTGCTCAGCAGGTCACATATGACAGTCTCGGGAGCCATGTTTGAGACCCGTGGGCTGGTTTCATATATAGCTTTTTTGTTTGAAAAAACTCCACTCCAGCTCTTTGAGTCAAAGACAAGGGAGATCTCAACGAATTAGTTCTACATCTCCTTTCTGTTGGATCCACTTCTGGCTTTGGCTCAACAAAACTGCATTAAAAACCGCAGGGGCACTTGTTAGGGTACGTTCACATGGCGTCTTGTGTCCATATGAACATCCGCTTTTCAGATGCGTCTCTGGGACCGACAGAACGGACCCAGAGACGCATCTAACAATTAGCAGTGAGATTATCACTGCCGGCAATGACAGACACGCAGCGGCGTTCACATGAGAGATCGCCGCTGCGTGTTTCCATCGCGCCTGTCGGGTCCGTCTTTCAAAGAATTGACATGCAATATCGATTGACATGACAAATACCGGTCGGTTTATCTGACCGGTATTTGTCTGGTTTTTGTGCTGTGCACACGGCTGCGGGGGGACGGCTTTTCTCCACGATGAGCGGAGAAAAGTCCTCCCTCTTCCCATTGGCATGCACATATTCTGTCCGAAAACCGGACGGAAGAATGAACAAGCACAATGTTTTTGGGGCGGAAGACTCGTGCAGTGAGGACTGCTGCACGGGTTTTCCATAGTGGCCCGTGTAAAGGTTTGCGGACGATTTTTCAGACGGTTTGCAAAACCACAAACCGTCTGAAAAACTGTCTGAAAACCGGTGCCGTGGGGACAAGGCCTTACACTTGCATCCAGTCTAGACAACCATATGTGAATGGGAGAAAGTCCAAACGACAAATGTCAAAATGCTCATCGGAAATGCTTTGGAAGGGTTTTTTTCTTGAAATACGACGGATTATTGAACGTGTTCTTTGGAAAAACGGCGGTTTTAAAATCCAACCTCAGAAAATCAGAATCCTGTGGACTCCAACTCAGATTATCAATTGGCGTCTATGGGGAGGGTTTTACAGTCTGATTTTGATAATTTTTTAATTCCGAATCTGCGTGGACTTCTGACTGGATATGCTTGTCGTATAGCCGGACCCTTACGGTGCGTTTACACGGCACAGACCAAATACTGGTTGGATTTCCCGGTCGGTATTTAGTCTTTTTTTGGCACGTAGAGGGACGGCTTTTGTCTGCAATTTGCAGATTCAAGCCCTCCCCCTTCGCACCCACATGTTCATGTTCTGCCCAAAAACCGGGTAGAAGAACGAACATGTTCTAAGTTTTTCGGACTTCTGGCAGTGTAAAAGAACGTCCAGTGGAAAGTCCGTGCAGTGGGGACTGCTGAACAGATTTTCTATTAAAGTCTATGGAGGAGCGTTGCTTGTCGTTTTTTTTTTAGGTGGTTTGCAAAACTGGGGACAAGCCCATAAACTGTTTGGACTCCAGACTGATACATTTTATCTGCACTGACACATTTAGCGACGGATAAGGAATCTTTTTTCCGAAACGCGTTAGCTGTTTCGACTGCACAATGCATAGATAGGACTGCATTGACTATACAGTGTTTGTCTGCTGCTCAATATGGTGTTATTTTTTATTTGATCTCAATAATGAACTTTTAATACATTGAGGATTTCTGCGGGCACAAGTAGCTGGTGATCCTGTGTGCATATGCACTGATACATTGTAACAAATAGTAGGACAGGAAAGACATTTGTGCTGCTGATGTGCTTAGTTATTGAGTCTACATAAAATCGTATCCTGCTTAAAAACTTTATTAGTTAATTGCGACTTTCTAGAGGGATCCTATGCATATAAATGGATTGCAGAGCATGAGAAAAGTATGGCTGCTTTCTTTCATAAACAGTGTCACTTCTGCTGGTGGGTTGTGTTAGGTTTTGCAGTTCAGTTCCATTCACTTTAAAGAGTTCCTGTGACCTCTCCTGACTTGTCTGTGTTAGTAAATCCTTGTGTTCCCTGTGATATAACATTTCTGGAGCCTCTCCTCTTATCTCGGTGTAGTGCTGTTCCTCTTCTATTCTTCCTAGAAATGTATTAGTGAATCTGTCAGCTGGGTGTTACCATTCAGTTGGCACACACAATCAGCTTTGATTGGATAATGTCAGACTGTACAGGGACACTCCCCCAATGGTAACACCCAACTGACAGATTCTGTGATACATTTCTTGGACACATAGCAGAGGAACAGCACAACACAGAGATATAAGAGAAGAGGCTCCATGATTGTTATTTCACAGGGAACATAAGTATTTACTAAAACAGCCATATCAGGAACGACCATAGGTTCTATCTAAAGCAGCTGACTTGCAATACCACACACAACCCATGTACAGGTGTGGCGCTGTTGATGTATGAAGGCATTTCCGTTTATCTAATCTTGTACAACCTTCTTGATCATATATTTTATCAGCTGTCACTTCAAGGGTGCAGGTGAATGGAATTCTCCCAGCTCTGTCGCTGCAGTCATACATGTTATTTCATTGTCATTTTTTTATCAGGTTTTTGAAGCTAAAGCAAAGAATGTATAACAAAGGCAGGAGAGTTGTAGAGGAATTTTATTTTTTTAATCCACCCTCGGTTTTGGCTTCAATAACTGCATCGAAAATGTAAGTGTGAAAGCACCCTAAAGGAAATGGGAAAACAAATACACTGAAGGAAAGATAAGATCTAAACCACAAGACAGAAAACTGGCTACAGAAGACGAAGGAGGCTGCTGCGTTTGTCATTATTCCCAATATCTGATCTCTTCTTGCACTGGACAGAAGATTATTCATAAATAAATCTTGCTGAAGAATCGCTACCAGAGCCAAAACCGGTGCCCACGCCGAGTAATACTGCCATAAACTAACAACTCATAGTGAATTACAGTGCTGAAATAATACCGCCATACAGTACTCACATATAGAGTCTATATCATTATGCTAAACAGTACCTTCATAAATATGCCATACAATGCCATCACAATATTACCATTATAATAATACCATATGGTACTTAAAGGGGTTGTCTCACTACATTGATTCATGTTACCAGAGTCCTGTTTTCTTGGTTTCACTTTGAATTCAGGGACATGTTTACTGGCTTCCACTAGGCTGCAGTAGAAGCCAGGTCTGTAGCTATAGCAACCAGTGCTGGCAGCCTATCATGAGAGATCAAACAGGTCTGTAGCTATAGCGACCTGAGGAGCTGATGCAGCCCATACAAGAGGGGATATCTAGAATAGGTAGGACACTGTTAATGGACTTATATTGCAAAGTGACTTGTTTTTGCAAGATCTTTAACATAAAAAGCAGCAATCCTTGTAGTGAGACAACCTCTTTAATGTTGTAATATAGCGCCTTCAAAATATTGTGTCAAAATGGGCCTAAATTATAGAGCAAACAGTTCCTTCATAACAGTACCAGTATATAATACCGTCATATAGTTTCTGTATAGTAGTGGAAAACTACTATACAGAAACTTAATAATACTGCCAACATAGTTTAGCGCCTTCATTACATTGCAAAACAGTGCCTACATACTAGTTCAAAGAGTGCCTCTATGCTGGTCCCATACAATGTACATCTAGCAGTATCATAGAATTTCTGCATAGCAATGGTAAGCATCCCTGTATAGTACTTTACACTAGTGCATCTCAAAAAACTAGACTATCATTGAGATATGGGGCTCACATATGTATTAGATTAAACCTTAGAAAGGGAAGATGTCTCCTCAGGCAGAGCGCCTATATAGGTGTGTGGAGATTCAAAATTGCCTTTTGCACTCCAAGAAGCATCTGCATATCACAAGGCATTATGGGAAAGGAGCTGAGAAGCTCAAGTGCTGTCTAATGGATGTAACAAATCCTCAATCTGCTTTTGACCCACTGGGTCTTTGGAAAGCAAAAGGGATATTTAGCCAAGCCAGTATCACTCATCTGTAGACAGCCGTTTCGGGGTGTTTGCCCCTCGTCAGTACAAAGCAGAGCGATGCTGGCCTGGCTGAGTGGGAGGCAATGAGTGGCTCAGAAAGGGAAGATCTCTCCTTAGATTAAACCTTGTAATTCATACTGTAATGAGTCTATACAATCTATGGGTTTCTCTATTTGACTTAAGTTATTGATAACAATTATCTTTTCGGTGATATTCAAATTTTTTGAGTTGCACTAGTAGTAAATTTTTGACGCATGATTTCACATGATAAGCCACACCCCTCTTTACTGAGGTCACACCCCTTTTGTCTAGGCCACACACCTTGATAAATGTGCCCCAATGTGTATATGTTAGCACCATAGAGTTTCTACATAATAGTGGCAAACATCCCCTAATAACAGTGCCATCTAGTTCCTTTATTACAGTGGCAAACAGTACCTACATAATAGTGCACAGAATGCCTTCGCACCAGTGCTACCCAATGTTTACATAATAGCGCCATAGAGGTTCTACATAGAAGTGGTCAACATTCTGAACCTAAATGTGCTACAAAGTATGGAAGTGAACACCTACCACGAAAAACTGCACTCCTCAATTAGTAAGTGATATGAAAGACATATGTAAACCTGTCGCTGACACACACAGAGTCCCATTCTACGACAAATTTGTCTCAGCCATAACACTTTGAAATGGGTGTGGACTTGTACGACAGCAATACATCAAACTGACCATTCGTATAATTCTGGCGCAACACCCCTCCCTCCTCCCGCTTTCGGAAAAATCTGTTCGCATTCAAAAGTATCATGTCTGGTGTACAATGCGGCAAGTTTGAACGTAAGACTGTACATACAAGTGTTGTACAGGACTACGACAGGTTTTTGGCTGCAGAGCACGACAGAAAACTGTCTCGGCTCCGTTCATACATGTCGACCATAAGGCCCGGTTCACACGGCTTATTCAAGCCGGAATTGCGAGCGAGCCGGATTGCGTTCACAATTCCGGCTTGAATAAGGGGCGGGTCCCATAGACTTGCATTATCCACGGCGCGTATTGCGCCTGGATAATGTGCATGTCACTTTCTCCCCGCCCGGCGGATTCGGGAAGGAGCGACGGAATCCACTGTTCTCTATGAGAACTGTGGATTACCGTAATTACCACGATGGATTGGCGCCGTACTGCAGCGCAAATCCGGCACGCAGTACGGCGCCAATCCGCGGCGAAATAAGCCGTGTGAACGGCCCCTAATATAGACAGTCCCTGACTTACACCGTTCCGACTTACATCTGTCCCCTAGTTACAAACGGAGACTTATGGGGCATGCTGGCACTTGTAGTTCCATGTTCCACAGCAGATATTAGCTATGGAACGACAAGTTCCAGCACGCCACAGCAGCACATGAGGTGAAAATGAGGTGAAATCTTCTTAACAGGGGCACAGACAGCAAAACAAATGTAAAAACCCTTCCCTGAACTATCCAAAACTAGAATAATAAAACCATTTGTTCTGGAATTCCATTTAATAAATATACCTGTTCTGACTTACAGACAAATTCAACGTAAAGGGGTTGTCTCACTACATTGATTCATCTTACCTCGGTCCTGTTTTCTTGGTTTCATTTTGAATTCAGGGGCGTGTTTACTGGCTTCCACTAGGATGCAGTGGAAGCCAGGTCTGTAGCTATAGCGACCAGTAATGGCAGCCTATCATGAGAGACTGGACAAGTCTGTAGCTATAGCGACCTGAAGAGTTGATGCAGCCCATACAAGAGGAGATATCTAGGAATAGGTAGGACACTGTTAATGGACACTTATTGTAAAGTGACTTGTTTTTGCAAGATCTTTAACATAAAAAGCAGCAATCCTTGTAGTGAGACAACCCCTTTAAAAAACATACAGTCCCTATCCTGTTCGTTACCCGGGGACTGCCTATATACTGATAAATTATATCCTACACATCCATTATGTGTCAAATGCAATAATGCACAAAGGCAATGTATATATGAAATGTGTAACGTTTATCGAAACAACATTAAAAACATATAGTAAAAGTACAGGCACTTGAACAAGAGAATGCAGCTTGGATCGCACCCGTGCACCAGAGTGGATCACCAGAACAGAGCGCTTGTGAACCTGTCTGGTGCATGGATTGCGATCCACGCTGGACGTTTCTTATGCAGAATACTTTGCGTTCATTCACTGGACTGGATCAGGATCATGTAAAAGGGAAACTTTTTCTGTACACTTAGGGCTGTGCCGGTTTTCTGGCATGCTTTGTGGCCAAAAACCTGTCATAGCTCGGTTCCATAGATGTATGAACAGTTGAACGCCCAAACGTGACCCATACAGCAAGTTTCCAGGGGGCGTGTTGTGCCGGAATCGTACAAATGCGCCAAAGTTTGGTGCAAAATGTATGACTGCACCAAGGAATGATGCATAACTGTCGTACAAGTCCACACCAATTTCAAAGTGTTATGGCTGAGACAAATTTTGTCATAAAACGGGACACATGTATAAAGAGCTGGGAGACACTTTCATCCATACTGGTGCCTTCTACACTCCTCTTAAAGGGGTTTTGCCACGATGTAATGTTGACGTGGGATTCTCCAAAATGGGTATTTAATCACTTTTCTAAATATATGTGATTAAAAAAAGTGAAGCCTGAGAGAGCTGCAGGCTGCCTTACCTGCCCTTAGTTACTTCAAAGCTTCTACTAGATAGGACCTGCTGGTTGGGCTTTCGCAGAGAAAGCTTCTTATCTGATGAGACTGAGCTGCAGAAACTTTCAAGGCACCGGGTAGAAATATGTTGTTTTTTGAATACAGAATCCACTAGTTGTAATGTGATTATCTGAGTAGATCCCTGCTTTATCTGATGACAGAGAACATGAAGAAACTTTCAAGCTGCTGTGGAGAAAGCTGTTGTCTTTTGTATACAGAATCCACTAGTTGTAGTTTGATTATTTGGGTGAGCATTTCACACGATCCCTTATGCAGGCTCTGTGCTCTGGCTGTCTGTGTCTCTCTCTCAGCTCCGTGGCTTGTTTACATTTGCTTCTTAGCAGATAAGGCACGTCCTGGCAAAACGCCTTTAAGCGATTGAAAACAGGCGTGTCGCCGACAGGTTTCAGACATTTTGCCCTTAATGTATGCTATATGTGGTCCTGCATGCCCACTGTTTTCTTCTCCAGGTGCCTGTACTTTTAATATATATATTTTATTTAATTTTGTTTAGATAAATGTTACGCATTTTATATATATTGTGTTTGTGCATCAAAGTAAGTGCCATATAATAGAGTCAGCAGTGCCTACATAATAGAGCCATATAGTGGCTACATTACAGTGCCTTACCCTTTTAGTAACATATAGATATTTATGTATGTAAGTATTCTAGACTGTCTTTGCTGCCCATATCAACCAATCAGAGCTCATAGCAACCAATCATAGCCCATAGCAACCAATCAGAGCTCATAGCATCCAATCAGAGCCCATAGCAACCAATCAGAGCTTATAGCATCCAATCAGAGCACATAGCAACCAATCAGAGCCCATAGCAACCAATCAGAGTTCATATCAACCAATCAGAGCCCATAACAACCAATCAGAGCCCATAGCTACCAATCAGAGTTCATATCAACCAATCAGAGCACATAGCAACCCATCAGAGCTCATAGCGACCAATCAGAGCTCATATCTCAATCAGAGTCAACCATCAATCATAACCAATCAGAGCTCATAGAAACCAATCAGAACACATAGCAACCAATCAGAGCCCATAGCTACCAATCGGAGCACATAGCAACCAATCAGAGCCCATAGCTACCAATCGGAGCTGATAGAAACCAATCAGAGCTCAGCTATCGTTTCTTATACTGCTCTGGAAAAATAAAACCTGAGCTCTCAGTGGTCGCTATGCGCTCTAATTGGTTGATATGAACTCTGATTGGTAACTATGGGATCTGATTGATTGCTATGCGCTCTGATTGGTTGATATGAACTCTGATTGGTAACTATGGGTTCTGATTGGTTGCTATGAGCTCTGATTGGTTGCTATGGGCTCTGATTGGTTTCTATGAGCTCTGATTGGTTGCTATGGGTTCTGATTGGTTGCTATGAGCTCTGATTGGTTAATATGAGCTCTGATTCGTTGCTATGGGCTCTGACTGGTTGATATGGGCTCTGATTGGTTTACTTTGAGCTCTGATTGGTTGCTAAGTGTTCTGATTGGTTGCTATGAGCTCTGATTGGTTTCTATGGGCAACAAAGATGGTCTTACTGCTAGACAGTTTTCATACATAAGGCCCATAGTGCCCAAACACCAAAACCATCACAGCTTTTATATCTATAAGGTGTAAGTTTGCATCTAGGGTTGACGTTTACCATGGGCTACACATGGTGCAAGATGAAATATGGTGGAGTCATGGGAAGAATTTAGAGGAGGTAACTGCCAGCATTGTATTACATTTATTTCATAGGGAATGAAGTGACCACAGTGAAAGGACGCTACAGACACTTCCATATAGCTCAGCTCCCTGGACCTGTGGACACTCTAATGAAAACCAAGCATCCCGGCGGCAAAACATCCAATATTTCAGGTGGTGGCCCCTGCAGTGTGATGCACGGATGTATAATGAAGGCAATTAGCTGTTTATTGCAGTCTGGGTTGAGTAATTAAGCAGAGACGTCTCAGCCGTCATGTGCTGACATATGGATTTCCATGTGCGCTATATGTGCACATCGGCCCTGAGATTATCAGCAGGTATTAATGAGCGATAATTAAACACAGCTCTTTTATCTAATATTTACTCAACTAAACCTCATTAAATTAGATTATGCTGAGAGCAGACACAGTGTCCCATCCATGCAAATACCCCAGTCTGGTGACAACCCAACCCTGAGGAGTCACATTAAGCCATGTCCATCAGAACTCACAGCTCAGCCCTGAGAACGGCCATAAGGGGGCTTTCACACGGTGCATTTTTGGTACATTTTTTGATGTTTGTTTTTTTTTCTAGAATGCACAGCAATAACTACTGAGCATTTCTGCAAAAAAAACGCACAAAAAATGCATAATAAATGCAGCACAAATGCACCGTGTGAAAGCAACCTAAGAGTCTGGATCAAATCTATCCCTGTGCCATGCAAATAACAGAGGTTACCGCAATAATAAATCAGATTAAAGGGATCGTTGGCTGCGCAGCAGTGTTATAAGAGGAGCAGCTGGTGTCAGTCACACATATGGATGTTAATGTCTCAGAATGTAATATAAAGTAAGGATCATGGGGCAGGGACTATACCTGTTACAGCTAAGGAAGGCTGTACTATCTATACCTACATTATTTATACAGAGAGGCAGTACTATCTGTACCTACATCATTTATATGGAGAGACAGGGAGACAGTACTATCTGTACCTACATCATTTAATGGAAGAGGACAGGAACAGTTACTATCGTAACAGATCATTTATATGGAGAGACAGGGAGACAGTACTATCTGTACCTACATCATTTACATGGAGAGACAGGGAGACAGTACTATCTGTACCTACATCATTTACATGGAGAGACAGGGAGGCAGTACTATCTGTACCTACATCATTTACATGGAGAGACAGGGAGGCAGCACTATCTGTACCTACATCATTTACAGGAGAGACAGGGAGGCAGCACTATCTGTACCTACATCATTTACATGGAGAGACCGGGGCAGTACTATCTGTATCTACATCATTTACATGGAGAGACAGGGAGGCACTACTATCTGTACCTACATCATTTACAGGAGAGGACAGGGAGACAGTACTATCTGTACCTACATCATTTACAGGGAGAGACAGGGAGGCAGTACTATCTGTACCTACATCATTACAGGGAGAGACAGGGAGGCAGTACTATCTGTACCTACATCATTTATATGGAGAGACAGGGAGGCAGTACTATCTGTACCTACATCATTTATATGGAGAGACAGGGAGGCAGTACTATCTGTACCTACATCATTTACAGGAGAGACAGGGAGGCAGTACTATCTGTACCTACATCATTTACATGGAGAGACAGGGAGGCAGTACTATCTGTACCTACATCATTTACATGGAGAGACACGGGGCAGTACTATCTGTACCTACATCATTTACAGGGAGAGACAGGGAGGCAGTACTATCTGTACCTACATCATTTACAGGAGAGACAGGGAGACAGTACTATCTGTACCTACATCATATACAGGAGAGACAGGGAGGCAGTACTATCTGTACCTACATCATTTATAGGAAGGCAGTACTATCTGTACCTACATCATTTACAGGAGAGACAGGAAGGCAGTAATATCTGTAAATACATAAATTTCAGGAGAGATACAGGGATTCAGTACTATCTGTACCTACATCATTTACATGGAGAGACAGGGAGGCAGCACTATCTGTACCTACATCATTTACAGGGAGAGACAGGGAGGCAGCACTATCTGTACCTACATCATTTACATGGAGAGACAGGGAGGCAGTACTATCTGTACCTACATCATTTACATGGAGAGACAGGGAGGCAGTACTATCTGTACCTACATCATTTACATGGAGAGACAGGGAGGCAGTACTATCTGTACCTACATCATTTACAGGAGGGGACAGGGAGACAGTACTATCTGTACCTACATCATTTATATGGAGAGGCAGGGAGCAGAAATGTACCTATCTTTAATGAAGCGACTACTATCATATCATTACAGGAGAGGACAGGGAGACAGTACTATCTGTATCTACATCATTTATATAGAGAGACCGGGAGGCTGAACTATCTGTACCTACATCATTTACATGGAGAGACAGGGAGGCAGTACTATCTGTACTTACATCATTTACATGGAGAGACAGGGAGGCAGTACTATCTGTACCTACATCATTTACAGGAGAGACTGGAGGCAGTACTATCTGTACCTACATCACTACATGGAGAGACAGGGAGGCAGTACTATCTGTACCTACATCACTACATGGAGAGGCAGGGAGGCAGTACTATCTGTACCTACATCATTTACAGGAGAGACAGGGAGGCAGTACTATCTGTACCTACATCATTTACATGGAGAGACAGGGAGGCAGTACTATCTGTACCTACATCATTTACATGGAGAGACAGGGAGGCAGCACTATCTGTACCTACATCATTTACATGGAGAGACAGGGAGGCAGCACTATCTGTACCTACATCATTTACAGGGAGAGACAGGGAGGCAGCACTATCTGTACCTACATCATTTACAGGGGAGGCAGCACTATCTGTACCTACATCACTTACAGGAGGAGACAGGGAGGCAGTACTATCTGTACCTCCATCATTTATATAGAGAGACAGGGTGGCAGTACTATCTGTACCTACATCATTTTCAGGAGAGACAGGGAGGTAGTATCTTATCTTACATCAGTTTCATATTAAAAAGTTTGGGCACCCTATTAATACCTTAATCATTTTTATTCTAAATATTTGGGTGTTTGCAACAGCCATTTCAATTTGATATATCTAAATAACTGATACTACATCATTTGGACACAGTAATATTTCCGGATTGAAATGAGGTTTATTGTACTAACACAAAATGTGCAATATGCATTAAACCAAAATTTGACCGGTGCAAAAGTATGGGCACCCTACAGAAAAGTGACATTAATATTTAGTAGATCCTCCTTTTGCAAAATTAACAGCCTCTAGTCGCTTCCTGTAGCTTTTAATCATTCCTGGATCCTGGATGAAGGTATTTTTGACCATTCCTCTTTACAAAACAATTCAAGTTAAGTTTGATGGTCGCTGAGCATGGACAGCCCGCTTCAAAGTATCCCACAGATGTTCAATGATATTCAGGTCTGGGGACTGGGATGGCCATTCCAGAACATTGTAATTGTTCCTCTGCATGAATGCCTGAGTAGATTTGGAGCTGTGTTTGGGATCATTGTCTTGCTGAAATATCCATCCCCGGCGTAACTTCAAATTCATCACTGATTCTTGTACATTATTCTGAAGAATCTGCTGATACTGAGTTGAATCCATGCAACCCTCAACTTTAACAAGATTCCCGGTGCCGGCATTGGCCACACAGCCCCAAAGCATGATGGAACCTCCACCAAATTTTACAGTGGATAGCAAGTGTTTTTCTTGGAATGCTGTGTTTTTGGGACGCCATGCATAACGCCTTTTTGTATGACCAAACAACTCAATCTTTGTTTCATCAGTCCACACGACCTTCTTCCAAAATGACCTGACTTGTCCAAATGTGCTTTTGCATACCTCAGGCGACTCTGTTTGTGGCGTGCTTTCAGAAACGGCTTCTTTCGCATCACTCTCCCATACAGCTTCTCCTTGTGCAAAGTGTGCTGTATTGTTGACCGATGCACAGTGACACCATTTGCAGCAAGATGATGCTGCAGCTCTTTGGAGGTGGTCTGTGGATTGTCCTTGACTGTTCTCACCATTCTTCTTCTCTGCCTTTCTGATATTTTTCTTGGCCTGCCACTTCTGGGCTTAACAAGAACTGTCCCTGTGGTCTTCCATTTCCTTACTATGTTCCTCACAGTGGAAACTGACAGGTTAAATCTCTGAGACAACTTTTTGTATCCTTCCCCTGAACAACTATGTTGAACAATCTTTGTTTTCAGATCATTTGAGAGTTGTTTTGAGGAGCCCATGATGCCACTCTTCACAGGAGATTCAAATAGGAGAACAACTTGCAATTGGCCACCTTAAATACCTTTTCTCATCATTGGATACACCTGGCTATGAAGTTCAAAGCTCAGTGAGGTTACAAAACCAATGTTGTGCTTCAGAAAGTCAGTAAAAAGTAGTTAGGAGTATTCAAATCAATAAAATTGCACCAGTCAAAATTTGGTTTAATGCATATTGCACATTTTGTGTTAGTACAATAAACCTCATTTCAATCCGGAAATATTACTGTGTCCATCAGTTATTAGATATATCAAATTGAAATGGCTGTTGCAAACACTCAAATATTTAGAACTAAAAATGATTAAGATTAATAGGGGTGCCCAAACTTTTTCATATGACTGTATATCATTTACAGGGAGAGACAGGGAGGCAGCACTATCTGTACCTACATCATTTACAGGGAGAGACAGGGAGGCAGCACTATCTGTACCTACATAATTTATACAGAGAGACAGGGAGACAGTACTATCTGTATCTCCATCATTTACAGGGAGATACTAGCAATGCCTCCAATATCTGTTTAGGGAGGCGGGAAGCAGTACAAGCTATACCTCCAACATCTTTATAGTGAGGCAGGGAGGCAGTACTAGCTATACCTCCAACATCTGTATAGTGAGTCAGGGAGGCAGTACTAGCTATACCTCCAACATTTGTATAGTGAGGCAGGTAGGCAGTACTAGCTATATCTCCAACATCTGTATAGTGAGTCAGGGAGGCAGTACTAGCTATACCACGAACATCTGTATAGTGAGTCAGGGAGGCAGTACTAGCTATATCTCCAACATCTGTATAGTGAATCAGGGAGGCAGTGCTAGCTATGCCTCGAACATCTGTATAGTGAGTCAGGGAGGCAGTACTAGCTATACCTCCAACATCTGTATAGTGAGTCAGGGAGGCAGTACTAGCTATACCTCCAACCTCTGTATAGTGAGTCAGGGAGGCAGTACTAGCTATATCTCCAACATCTGTATAGTGAGTCAGGGAGGCAGTACTAGCTATATCTCCAACATCTGTATAGTGAGGCAGGGAGGCAGTACTAGCTATATCTCCAACATCTGTATAGTGAGTCAGGGAGGCAGTACTAGCTATACCTCCAACATCTGTATAGTGAGTCAGGGAGGCAGTACTAGCTATACCTCCAACATCTGTTTGGTGAGGCAGGGAGGCAGTACTAGCTATACCTCCAACATCAGTTTGGTGAGGCAGGGAGGCATAGCTTTTGCTCGAGTTTCCCCGCTCTGCACAGTGGCAGCAACCGGTCTCCACCACCTTGGTAAGGATCAATTTCTAATATTAATCCAGATACCAGAGGGCAGCTCATTACTAGAGATTAGGCCATTAATCAGGCTAAAACAAAGGTCATTGGTTTTGAAGTGGGCAGATAAACCACGGCCTCTGTGTGTTCTCTATTCACACAGTATCTGCCCAGATAACATATCTCCTAAAGAAGAAAAAAAAAAGCAATTTCTTAAAAAAAATGCAAACCTGTCAGAGCTGGGGTATAGGCTGCGGCTGCGATCCATCACTGTGTGTGTACACTGGCATCTTATAAACAGGGGGCTTAGTGCAGTCATACAACTAAGCACATGGACAATCCTATAACATAAATTCTGCCCAGTGTTTGGGAATAGGGAGGGGTGCAGCGCGGCGCTCGCTGGAGAGTGCAGTAATATTATATAAAACCTCAACCAATTAAACTATAATCGCGTCTGGGCATCTTCCCTAAGTTGTATCTCTGGTAATACTGGGTAAAAACCTCTGGCCTCTGATACACATCCAGGCAGTTTGTCACTGAACCTTCTGAAGGTGAAACCACATTGATCTGAAAGCAGTGGCTAAATATTTAAGAAAAGCTGGGTGACAAACCTGTAGCAGCAGTAATGGCTCCACAAGCAGCAAATGATGATGTGATATCTTTCACCTTCCCCCCAGTGTCAGACTGGTGTCCCTAGGGGCCCACTAGTGGAGTTAATTCTTGGGGCCCACCAATGAATTGATTCTTGGGGCCCAACAGTTGAGTTGGTTGTTGGGGCCCACCTGTACAGTTGATTCATGGGGCCCACTAGTAAAATTGATTCTGGGGGCCCGCCACTGAAGTTGATTCTTGGGGCCCACTAGAGTTGATTCTTGGGGCCCACTAGAGTTGATTCTTGCAGCCCACCACTAGAGTTGATTCTTGGGCCCACTAGAGTTGATTCTTGGGCCCACCACTAGAGTTGATTCTTGGGCCCATCACTAGAGTTGATTCTTGGGCCCATCACTAGAGTTGATTCTTGGGCCCACCACTAGAGTTGATTCTTGGGCCCAACACTAGAGTTGATTCTTGAGCCCACGCACTAGAGTTGATTCTTGGGCACCACTAGAGTTGATTCTTGCCCACACTAGAGTTGATTTCTTGGGGCCCACATAGAGTTGATTTTTGGGCCCACCACTAGAGTTGTTTCTTGGGCACCGACTAGAGTTGATTCTTGGGCACCAACCCACTAGAGTTGTTTTTGGGCCCCAACTGATCTTGATGTTGATTCTTGGGGCCCACCACTAGATGATTGTTTTCTTGGGCAACCGACTAGAGTTGATTCTTGGGGCCCACCACTAGAGTTGTTTCTTGGGCAACTGACTAGAGTTGATTCTTGGGGCCCACCACTAGAGTTGTTTCTTGGGCAACCGACTAGAGTTGATTCTTGGGGCCCACCACTAGAGTTGTTTCTTGGGCCCACCACTAGAGTTGATTCTTGGGCCCACCACTAGAGTTGATTCTTGGGCAACCGACTAGAGTTGATTCTTGCAACCCAGCACTAGAGTTGATTCTTGGGGCCCACCACTAGAGTTGATTATTGGGCCCACCACTTGAGTTGTTTCTTGGGCAACTGACTAGAGTTGATTCTTGGGGCCCACCACTAGAGTTGTTTCTTGGGCCCACCACTAGAGTTGATTCTTGGGACCTACCAGTACAGTTGATTCTTTGGCCCAACACTAGAGTTGATTTTTGGGCCCCATCACTAAAGTTGATTCTTGGGGCCCACCACTAGAGTTGATTCTTGGGCCCACCACTAGAGTTGATTCTTGGGCCCACCACTAGAGTTGATTCTTGGAGCCCACCACTAAACTTGATTCTGATTCTTGGGCCCACCATTAAAGTTGATTCTTGGGACCCACCAGTACAGTTAGTTCTAGGCACCCAACACTAAAGGGAATTCTTAGGGCCTACCAGTGGAGTTGATTCTTTGGGCCCACCCCACAGCTGTACATGAGTGCACATACTGCACTCTGCCTCTTGCCTTCTGCCTATCTTCATGAAAAGCAGCCCCAGGCCTGCACTGCCCATGGACCCACCAGAGATTTTCCCCTGCTCTCCTCTGTGCCTGCATCCCCCAACACATATTGCTGTATAATAAAGGGCAACAACTCTGGTGCAAACTGTAATGCCATCTATACTGGTTGTCACCCAGCTTTCCTAGAAGCAGATATCAAAATAAATGGCTAAATAGAGTATACATTACTCACAAAAAGTTTGGGATATTTGGCTTTTAGCTGAAATTTCAGGATGAACAGAAAACTTAATTTTTTTAAATGCACTAAATGCCCCATCTCTTCCCTTTAGTTGCACAGGTCCAACTGTTCAGTGTTTCGGTGCATTTTGCACAACTCGCTGATCTCTAACAAGGAGCTTAATGGCAAAATTCACACTAGGTATTTGATCCCTGAATCACTCAATAAATTTAAGGGATCAATTTTTAGTCTATGTTCACATGGCTTAATTGCGGGACTTATTTCGTCCCGCAATTATGCCGTGTGTACGGGGCATGGCGGGAGCGGACGGGGGGGGGGGGGGGGTCAGCAGCCTGCCGGCCCCATAGACATGCATTATTCTCGGCACGTATTTGCAGCTAGTAATTCACATGTCACTTCTCTCCCTGCTCACCGTATTGTGCGAGCGGGGAGAGGAGACATAATCCACAGTTCTCATAGAGAACTATGGATTACCATAATGACTGGGACTTATCTTGCCCCGTATTTCGCGCAGCACGGCGTGAAATACGGGGCGAGATACGTCCCAAAATAAGCCATGTGAACATAGCCTTATTGGGATTTAAACCGTCATCCTCATCCTGCTGTTCACATTGTGACATCATGAGACCAAGACAACACCTTACAATTGACAGCAGGACCTCGTTATTGTGAGGCCTCAGGTAGGATGCTCTCAGACAGAAGTGGCCACTGATCTTAGAGTGTCATCAACAGGTTGTATCAGATACAGAGAGACTGGAAGAGTCACAGAAAGGCAAAGAAGTGGAAGTCCTTTGGCTCCATCACACACTGATGACCGCTGCATTGTAACCAATGCCCTGTGGAACCGGATGATGAGTGCGTCACAACTCCAGGAAAATGTAAGGGAGGTGAGATGCAACCAAGTGTCACATCAGATTATTCATAGCTGTTTGTAACAGCGTGGTCTGCGTCAGTGTCAAACACCTGTGGTGAATTTTGCCATTAAGCTCCTTGTTAGAGATCAGCAAGTTGTGCAAAAAGTACTGAAACACTGAACAGTTGGACATATGCATCTAAAGGGAAGAGATGGATCATTTGGTTCATTTAAAAAAAAAAAAAATCCATAATTTTCATCCTGAAATTTCAACCAAAAGCCAAATATCCCTAACTTTTTTGAGTCTTTTATATGAACATAGAAGAAGACTCTGTGATTTAGATTTAACAATTTGGGTGTAGCTGGCAGCTGGGAACTTGCATGGCAATGATCCAAGTTTTCATTGCCTTAATTTAATGAGCATGGTTTAACCCCTCAGGCCGGGATAGCAGTGCCATGCCCTGTCAATTCATGCAGAGTAATGCAAGAGTCTTTAAAGGCCGACCCACCTAGGGTCATCAAGGCTTTTTGTAATCTTTCTTTGCCCCCCTGCAGAGCCAAAATAAATGCCTGGGATCTTCCTATTAGCTTTTCCTCAGATTTAGGACAGCTCCATTAACTACGCATAACAATGGTGTCAACCTTAGCACATTCATCATCCTCCTCATGTGTATCCCTGAAGGGTTATCTATACCCACACCAATATCTGTCTCTGTCCCCACAAGTGCATGACCTAGTATAAATATATGCTGCTGTAAGAGTCTGGGGGCTTGTACCTCCTCAACCCCCAGGATGAATTGACAATGTGTCTTTCACCATCTCTGACAAAGCAAATAAGCAAATAAAAAAAAAATAACCTCCAGCAGACAGATGGACGAGAAAAAAGTTGTCGAAACATCTGCTGTGTTCGAGTATTGTAGCTGTATCTCTTTAAGGGGGTGTGGCTTATCTGTCATTACATTGTTGCAAATGTATCAACTCATACAGAAACAAATAGAACACACGTCGCAACTTATTGATGGACTTCTACAGCTATTTATGGCTACAACAGACCAGGGGTGTAACTATAGAGGTAGCACCCACTACGGGGCCCTGGAGCCTGAGGGGGCCCAAAGGCCCCCTGCCACAGTATACATATCTGTATTATCAATAGCACATATTAGATGGGGGCACTTTTATGGATTTTGCATTGGGGCCCAGAAACTGGTACAAACTAAGAATATAAAACAACAAGAACCTCCAACACCAGTGTCCTCCAGTCTCTGCACTGACCCATTAGATTGCACTGACTCTACAGATTGCAAGCTCTTCAGCCGAGGCTCCTCCAAGCCTCACCCAAAACCACAACCCTCTGTTTGGAGCCAGATATATAAATAACACGACACCTTTATTACAGCAATTACATAGAAAAGTTTATTGCTAGATGAATGTATCAAGGGGCCCCGGAGGCAATTATAGTTTGGAGCCCAGGTCGCAACAAGTTAATGTTTCTCCATAACTGCGACACATTATTAATCTGTCGGTGTGAACGATCATATAAACAGCATAAATAATTACAGGTATATGATGACCAATCTAGTCACATGATTTCCGTATAATCAACCAGCTCTGCTCTAGATGAACACGTATGGCTCATAATATTCTCAGTGGTCTGCCCATCACACCCTGTCCACTGCTACAAGTGAGTAAGTGACCATCTCTGAACTTCTACAAGTAAGTTGACCCCCTGCCAACAAGTCCAATCATATGACTGACCTCCTTATTAAAGTACTATCCACCTCTATACAGGAGTAATCCCTCCACATGTCCGGTCATATGACTGACCCCTCTAATATAGGACAGGCCACTTCTATATGTGATTAACCCTTACATGGCTTATCATATGTCTGATCCCCTAACTATAGAATAAGCCACTTCTGTAAGTGATTAACCTTCACAAGTCTTGTCCTATGAATGACCCCTATAATATAGGACAGGCCACTTCTATATGTGATTAACCTCCACATGTGTTTTCCTATGAATGACCCCTATAATATAGGACAGGCCAATTCTATATGGAATTACCATCCTATCATATGACTGACCCTATTTGTATAGATCAATTCACTTCTATAAGCAACTAAGCCCCACATGTCCAATCATAGGTCTTACTCCCTTTAATACACAACTGTCCAAATCTATTGGTGATTGACCAGCCAGCCCCATCCATACTTTAACTTATGACTGACCCCTTGTCAAGTCTTATCATATGACTGACCTACTTAATATAGGATAGTCCCCATCTAAAAGTAAGCTATTCCCCCTCTTGTCCTATCATAAAAACCCCTTTAATTCAGGACAGTCCACCTCATTTTGAAAGTGGACCCACAATTTCATATCATGGGACTACCCATATCATGGGACAGTCCACTTTTATATGTGCATGACCCCCACCTCCCATGTACAATTACGACTGACTCCATTATTATAGAATTATGAATGAACGACCTCAACATATCCAATCATGATTGACTCTCACTAATAGAGGATATGAATGAACCCCCCACATGTACAATCATCATCACTGACCCCTTACCTATAGGAATATATATGAATGACCCAACATATCCAATCATGATTGCCTCTCACTTATAGAGGATATGAATGACCACCCCACCCCCATGTACAATCACTACTGACCCCATTATTAAGGATTAATGAATGAATAACCCCAACATATCCAATCACAACTGACTCTCACTTATCACGATTGACTCTCACTGATAGAGGATATGAATGAACCCCCCACATGTACAATCACCATCACTGACCCATTACCCATAGGAATATTTATTAAGGACCCCAACATATCCAATCACGATTGACTCTCACTAATAGAGGATATAAATGACCCCTCCCCACATATCCAATCATGACCGAACCCCTTTACTATAGAATTATAAATGAATGACCCCCATTAATAAAGGATTATATATTAAGACCCCCCACAAATACCATCATCGCTGACCCCTTATCTATAGGAATATATATGAATGATCTCAACATATTCAACCATGATTGACTCTCACTAATAGAGGATATGAATGACCACCCCACATGTACAATCATGACTGACCCCTTTATATAGAATTATAAATGAATGACGCCCATTAATAAAGGATCATATATGAATGCCCCCATTCCCCAACAAGTACAATCGCTGACCCCTTATCTATAGGAATATATATGAATGACCCCCAACATATCCAATCATGATTGACCCCTCTAACAGAGGATTATATATGAATCGACCCCCTCCCCACACACGTCCACAATCATGACTGACCCCCTTGCTATCGGATTATAGATGAATGACCCCCACATGTACAATCATGACTGACCCCCTTAATATAGGATTCTGTGTGAATGACCCCTTTACTATAAGATTATATTTGAATGAACCCCACATCTATAATCATGACTGACCCCTTCTATACAGTCCACTTCCATGTGAGTGACCAGCCAACCCCATCCATGCTTTATCATATGACTGACCCCTTGTGCAGAGTTTTCCCAGACCCACAAGTTGTTTAGCCGGTCAGTGTCACATTGATCACCCCCCAAACTAAAAATAATAAGGGGTGCAGCTCTTACCTTGAGTCCAGTGTCTCCCAATACCAATGTCCAGCAACACAATGATCATTACAGAGGACCAGGCGCATCCCCGCCTCTGCCTGCCCCGGTACATCCCTGTGATTCTGCTAGAAATCCTCTGCAGAGCCTGATTCAGGGTCCCTGTTGCCCCTGGGATGCCCCTGCTTGGGTGTGGGCAGCTTACAGAGCTCCTGGGGCTGCTGATGAAGTTTATGGAGCCAGAGATTTTTCTACTTTCTGGAGGGCTCTGAGAGGTCGGAGCTGCTGCTGCTCTCTGCCTCCCTCTGCCTCCCCTACCTCCTCTGCCTAAACTTTCTCAACCCCCCTTCACTTGTCACTTTCCAAACTCTCTGCAGGGAAAACAGCGCAGAACAGAAGGGAACAGTGCAGACAGCGCCATCTGGTGGCCGGGGCTCCTAATGGCAGCTCTGGTATCAAACTTTCCAAAAACAATGAAGAGTCCAGTTATGTAAATAACGTGTAACAATTATCTATCATATATTAACGGCGAGAGCTCACCTCATTCATAAACTGAGACTCCGTTGGTCCTTATGGGTCTCCTCTAGATACTTTAGATGATAAGACACTCAAAATTGATAGTAAGTTTGTCCTGTATATTTTATGACGGCTCCTAGCTTGTTTCCCCCCCCCCCTCCCCCTTACAACAGTAATATCAAGGTGTCTTTTGTCATTAAGCACTACATGTAGCGTTCTTGATGTTTATAATTAATAATTTAACTCTGGCTATCCTTTGTGCTGTGCATTTGAAATACTGTACCTTGGCTTACTTATTCGCTGTTTTTTCGTTGTCTGTTGGTGTTGATCTCATTGTTCTAATTTAAAACTCTGTATAGCTTACAAAACCTTTCAATAAAAATTTATTGTTAAAAAAAAACAAAAAAAAAAACTTGTAACAATTATCTAAAATGGAAACAGTCCTCAAGTAAAGGAAACTGTAACAGATCACAGTCATTATTGTGCGAAAGTTGTGATAGGATTAGATACAGATTATTAATTGTAGTATTGCTTATCAGGGCTGCCATAAGTCATTTATGGGCCCTATACAGCCAAACCATCCGGGCCCTGCACCCATTACCAGTTCCTATCTTGCACCATATCATTGAGTTCCTTTTTTTAACTAAATTCAATCAGGGTCTCTAAAAGATGGGCAATACTGCCTGATGGGTCCCTGGCTCTTCTCAGTGGCTGGCAGGTGACACTCTCCTATGACGGTGAAATTGCGGGGGTGCTCGGGTTCAGCGTTCGCAGGGTGTTATATTGTGAATGTGGTGACTCGTTCCAGGACCCAAGAAAATGAGGTCTAAAGGGGGATTTAAAAAAACCTGAGGTGCAAAGTGCTCCAGGATTGGTGTCCCTGCGGTGCCTGAACTCACTGGATGTAGGCAGGACTGGGACAAGGTATTCTGGTGCCCCAGGCAAATAAGGGATAACATCCCCTCCCCCATGGACAATTCAGCTCACTCCATAGCTCCTTGTGACCCCATTTCTGCCTGGGATGAATAGGTTAAGGATCACCTACCCCTTGTCCCCCGCTGGATGGGGGCCAAAAATTCAGTAGATGGAACATTGCACCGGATGTGGGACCAGACTTCAGTACATGGCACGTTGCACAGCACTTCAGCTTTTTTACTTCTCATTGAGCGCACTCTCCTATTACTCGGCCTTTTGGCAATATGAGACATTTTTATATTGCCCCCGGGGTGTCCCGGGTGCTTTTTGTAATTTTATTTTTCATTTATTGGTCCTGTGGTTTTTTTTTTCCTAGTGTTTTAGGATGTAGGACCCTATTGGGACCCTCCTGAGGTGTAGGGGTAAATTGTGTGGCCATCAGATCCTTTTTCCCCACTGCAGCCCTGAATTTTTCAGAGAGGGCCCCCTTGGGGTTTCCTTGGGTCATCGGTGGGTCATGAAAAGGGAAAAAACTGGACTTCCCCGCTTCGGTGAAGGGGGACTACATGTCTCAGAACCTTGCGGTTTTTGGGGGGGTCTTATTTTTTTTTGAGGACTTTTGATAGTAACTTTTTGTGCTTTTTTGAGATACTGTTGCACTTTTTTTGTACTTGGGTGAAGAGAGAGTATGTACAAAAATAGATTATAGGTTGGATAGTGCTCTATGCAGTATTTTGTATAAACTTTTCTCACTTAGGTAGTCCCCAAAAAGTACATAAATTTTAAAGGGCAGGAACTCGATCGAGATAAAAAGATGTATCCTGTGCAGCTGTTTTTTCATTGATTTGGTCTCCAAAGTTAGCAACAGGGGTACAAGCGGGACTGGGGCAAGGTTTTCTGGTGCCCTAGGCGAATAAGGCAATTGGTGCCCCAAAGGGGAAAAATTAGCCCCCCTCCCTCCTCCTTGCCCCCCCCCTTTTCTGCTTGGGATGAAGTGGTGCCCTAGACGGTTGCCTACCGTCGCCTACACATCATCCCAGCCCTGATACCACACACAACAACTTCACAGGATTACCATCATCATAGATCATAAACTATCTTCCTATCTATCTTCTATCTCTCTATATTTATTATTTCTGACTAATATACTACGCTATATGTTACCTCTCTTAGTGCCTATTCAGCGTAGGTTCCCACGTGCATTGAGGTCACCTTGTCAATAGCAGGTGGGCTTAAAACCGTTTTGACAAAAAGTACACAAAGAATCAAATTTTTCAGTATTCAAGGGAGCAAAAGCTTTTCAATGTCCCCAGTTCCCCTTTTTATTTCTTTTTTTTGTGCTTAAAAGTGTGTTGTGATTTATTTTGG